>VXBN01011481.1:471461-563423 GCA_013397395.1 Sinosuthora webbiana
CGTCCTGGACGCGGCGCTGCCCTCCGGACCTGCGGAGCGGCGGCGGGGCCGCAGCGCGCCCGCTCGGGGGGCTGGCAGGGAGGGTACGCATTTCGGGGTAGCCGGAGAGAGTACCCATTAATGATATTCTTTGGCTGCCCGGTAGGTTCATGACCGGGCTGTCGCTTAGAACGACTCGGGGTGTTTCTACATCACTGGAATTCCGAGCTGACATTCGCCCCTGTATCGGCTTAAATTTCCATCCCAGTATATTTTGGCATACCTGATTTTATGCCCTTGCCTTGGAGGCAGAAGGCGTAGCCAGCCCACACTCCCCCCGAAACAGGCTGCGCTCCTTTTTGTGCGGTGTGTCCCCCTTTCGCCGCGCCTTCCTGCGTGAAGCTAAGAATAACCGTGCGCTTGAGCCCGCTGCGCCCTGCCCGGCCGGGGCTGCACCGAGGGCAAGCACGGCGCTGGGGGCGAGGCAGTGCCCGGTGTGATGCTGGTTGTCGAAGCAGCAGTTCGAGTCGGGAAGTCAGATTTGAGAATTTGGGGTGGGTTGCGTTGCTGATGAAGAAATGCAAGCTGTAGATTGATAAGAAGGACTTGATTTATTTTCGGTTGAAATTTAAAAGAGACCAAAATAGAGGAAGCAATTAATTTAGGAGTTGCGTCACTGTAGATTGTTGCTATGTTTTAAAAATAGGAAGAAGGCTTATTATGAAATGTTTAGTGTAACAAATACGATCCTGATCTCTTACTTTCCTTGGAAAAATATCTGGGGGAGGGAGGCAAGGACTCATGTATAGACCATTAATTTCAGTTATATATACACTGTAATGATGTAACACTGTTCAGAAAAATGTAGATGAAAAAAATCAGAAGGTTTAAGGTATGGAAATCTAAAGCTGAACAATTCTTTAGATACACACTACCAGAAATCTTATAATCCATGTGCCAAGGCTCAGATGTTTAGAGGAATGACAGAGATACCAAAAAAGGCATCATGATACTCAGCGCAAGTCTAGAAGCAGAATTTTCTCCTTCCCTACAGAAAAGAAAAGCACATTTCTGGAAGCAAGAAGTGACAGATGTGGCATCTTGGCAGCTGGCTAAACATAAAAGCATGTATCAGCAGGTGATTACTGCTGCAAGGATTTATTTTTAAAGTGTCTTGTCCTGAAAGGCTTCAGCCTTTTTTAGCATTAGCATTAAGATTTACTTGCACTCTATGGTATGTTAAAAGTAGTCTTTCAGCAGAAACATTCAGAAAAGTAAGGGAAAACTCCTATGTTCGAGGCACTCCTTGCTTTGAACATTTGTTTTGCATTATGGCATGCGAAGGAGAGGAACTGAGCAGGTTCTTTGGTCAGCCTGGATAGTTCTGAAGGGAATGATTTTTCCTGGCCTCAGCATAAGCTACCGGTATCTGGGAAGGAAACAATGGGGCCTATCTTCTCCTTAGATTAAAGATAATCACAGTTACTGTTCTCTGGGGAGCACTTTGTACATCCACAGAAGTAAAAATCAGGCTGCAGAAACTACCTCTGTGGTTCTGCGTCTCTTCTGTGATTGGTACAGGCAGCCTGAATCACCAGGAGGTGGCCTGGTTGAATTTTAGAAAGGAAAGAGATGGATATCACCTAAGAGGCAGCCCAGAGCCACTCTTTGCCTGAGGCAGCGGCAGCAGCAGCAGCGTGGGTCTGCTTTTTCTCTGTTTCACTGTTGTGGCTAAATGTCATTGACTTGAAAGAGGCATCTAAAACTGTTCCAAACCACTTGTATCAGCTTTACTGTAACCAACAAAAGCCACGGTTCATGGCAGAACATGTTTTGCTCTCAGCTTTTCATAATTAGGTAGGCTGCTTTAGTGTATAGTCTTGTAACCTAGATGGCTTCTTCTAGAAGAAATTCTGGTCCTCTGCCCAAGTTTTGAGAAACAGTTTGGGGAAGAAAAGGGAATTTGCATTTTAAAAAATTTCTTCCTGCCATGCAGAATTTGCCATCAGGTTCTCCTTCTTGCCAGTGAGACTGTGTGTTTCCCAGGGGCTCAGCAGTACTCTCTGACCAGTTCTTCCTCCTCTTCCTCACCCTAGTTCATAGAATTGCTGTGGATCAGGTTACCTGCTGCCTGTTTGGCCTTTATGATGATGTAAACCACCAGAGGCTTTCACCCTCCTGCATGCAAATTTTACTTTTTGGAAACAAACAAATAAAACCATCACTTTTTTTTTCTTTTTTTTTTCCATCTTATGATTGCGTCAGAGTAAATATATTTTCTCAAGATCTGAACCATCTCCTAGAGAACTCTCCTTCCCCCAGTGGTGAAACTGAACTAATTGGGTGGTCTGTATCTAAAAGCCACGGTATCTCCATGGGTGCAGTGCTTAAAGGGAAGGCAGCTGGCTGAAGGTATTGTTTGTTTGTTTATGTGATTGCAAGGTGAATTTCCCTAATAACCTGAAGTCTGAATTTAAAGGAGGATGTGGGAAGAATTGTATTGGGGTGTTGGGTAGAGGGTTGTTTTTAAATGATTTCCTCTCACTGACAAACAGACGGGTTAGTGGGCAGTGGAAGTGGCTCAGGGGTGCTAAAGGATGGGGCAGCTGGGTGGGGCAGTGAGAGCAGAGTCCTGGCTCTTCTGCAGAGTTCAGAATATCCTGTGTGAAACAGGATGACAGAATAAGGTGCAATACTCATGAGCTCAAGTAAAGCTCATGCTGAAGAAGAGACAGACTTCTAGTGCTGTGTTAAAATAAGAAAGATTTCTGGTTGACACTCATGCAGATAAGCATTGCTTACAATATTTTACAATACTCCTTATTTACATTCATAATTGGCATTCCTAATGTAATTGAGCAACGATGTTGCTCCAGCATGGTGACTGCTGGGAAGGCAAGTCTGATGGGAGCAGCTGGAACTGGCTGACAAGACTAACTTCCTCATAGTTCAAGGGTTAAATCAAGACCCAGTAAAGCATCAGAAAACACACTGCCAAGATAAAATGGGATGATTACAAGAGGACGGAGTTGGCCAGGGTGACAAGATGTATTTATACCTTTAGTTAGTTTCATTGATATTTGTGGAATAAATAGTCAAGTACAGAAACATCTGTCTTACGGTTTTACCACTAGTCAAGTCTCCAAGAGCACAGTTAGTCAATAATCTTTGTAAGCAACTGTGAGATTTTTCTTTTAGAGGCTAGTGAACTGCTGAATGTATTTTACTCCTTTTTGTGTTGTGCTTTTGTTTTTTAAAGAGGAAAGGTAAGCCATTTGCAGGCCATTTACAGGCTGAGCCTACAGCCAAGTAGCACTTTTAGTGCCTAAAGCTCTGAAAATGTGAGAATCGTTTTGAATGCTCAAACTAAATTGTATCGTCATGATCTTAGTAGCTTTTAATGCAAGACCATTTTACTGAAATGTATATTTAGCACAAGTAATTTGAATTACAGTTATTCTTATCTTTGAAATTAGTGAGTGTTGCAATACTCTTAAAACTTGATGACCCAGTATCTCATGAATACCAGGGAGCCACATTAAGGGTTTCAACCCTCACTATGTGTGGTAAAACAACAACATACAGTTTAACTATGTAAATGTTGTATTGATGCTGTTTTTACTTGCACAGAATAATAGAAAAAAGATCACCAAATCTGATACACTGCTTTGATTACTATCACAAAGGTCAACGGGGAACACATTAGATAAGAAATTAAATGGACTGATACTGTGAGGTTTTTGCTGGGTCTCATTCTGAACGAGCTAAGTGAACTTTTCTGTGGTTACATGTAAACAGCAGCTGACCTTCTGTAGAGATACAAGAGCTGATGACAAGCTGAGACTAGGTATGACTTGCTTAATCAGGTCTGCAAGCTTGTTTAGGTGCATTTACATGGCAATTAAATTTTTTTAAGTCATCTGTAAGAACTTTCTAAAAATAAATACTACTTCATAACTTTGCGTGGAAGATCTAAAATGTAGGGCTTGATGTATTTTTTTTCCCCATCCCTTTGAAATACCAGGTGTTTCAGGTCCCTTTCTCACTATTTTGCTATAGAAATTTTATATGTATCTGAGGATTTGTGTTGTGCCTTAAACAAAGAAAACAGGTGTTGAGTCTTCATTCCAAATGTAGGATTTTTTGCTCTTAGAATATTAGGCACTAGCATAAAAATAGTAAAAGCAAACTGTTAGCCTGAAATTTCCTTTTTTTTTTTTTCTTTTTCCTTGTTAAGAGATCTATAGAGTATAACATTAAAGTCAAGCATACTCCAAACCCTAAAACCTGTTGTTCTGGCAAAAGCAAGTGCCCATAAGTTGGAAAAAAACTGTAGAAAATGGTGATACATATATAAGTACATTAAGGTCATGTTATTTTTCATAGCCCTCTTGCCTTATGTAGTATGTGATCTAAATTAGATGAGATGTAGCAAAAAAGGAGGATCTGTTTGAAATTCTGGGCTAAAGCTGAAGCCCCTACTCTGTCATAGTCCTTTTGGGTGGCGCAGATGATGAAGGAACCAAATAATGATTCCACAAATAATGTAATCTTGGGATTTTCTAACTTTGTGTTCTTTGAGTTTGTAACCTTAGTGCTCTACATATGATATTTCTAATTATGGGGTTCATAATTCTCAGTGATACTCTGCAAGGAAGATCAAAGGTGCTTTGCTGCCACCACAGTCAGCATCTCTGAAGCCTTTCTGCAAAGAGGTTGTGAAACCAGCTCCCTAGCCAGCAGAGCTCTCAGTCATCATCCTCACCAGGAGAAATCCTAATCCCTGTAAGAGTATGAATAATAAATCTTAATGAAGAAGACACTAATGGATCTTACTGCTTTGATAAATACTTTTCTCTGTTTCTCCTCTTCGAGTAAAGTTCCTTTACACTCTCTATAAGAAGGTGATATTCCCAAACTATATGAGTAGGTCAGTTCCTGTGTAGTTCCATTAAGTTCCATTCTTTATTCTTTCTTATGTGTATCTCTAGTCCTACCTAAGTGAAGCCTGAATTGTGTATGTTTACATACATTTTTCATGAAGACCTATGTATTTTTTAGAAATTTCTAACTTTACTTTTTCAACTCAGTGAATATGGTGCTGTGCATATTTTGATTTAGTGAAATTCTGTTTATTCATGAGATTGGGTAAATTAGATCTGAAACTCAATCAGAGATTAGTCCAAGGTGTGGTAGAGCTTTGGTGAATGTCCCAGGTGAATATTTTGGTTTGTTTTTTCTTTCCCTTTTGCTGTGCTGAAGATGCACACCATAAATATCTTGTCCTTATTGCGACAGGATCTTGTTAAGCCACTTTTGCCACTGCTTTTAGTGAAATTCTGTAGGGAAATGGCCATCAATATTAATTTTTTGTATTGTTTTTTGATAAATTGTCTTTTGGCAACTAAAGCATCCTTTCAGTTTGGTTAAAATTTCTTTCCAGAGGATGGTTAGATCAGTCTTCTCATGTTCAGATGTCAAATGATAGCCAAATCAGTTGAAATTTTTGAGGTCCATGTCATTTGAAGCATTAATGTGACTCCTTGGTTCTTTGAGAGTACATGTTTCTGGAACCACAAAGAATGAAAACAAAAACATCCTTGAAACCAAAAGTTGCCCATGCCACAGTGAGGGTGAAGAGAAAAGAAGGTGCAGGGTCCTGCCTTTTGTAATGCAATGTAAAGGCCAGCCATGCCATTTCTCCCCAGAACTGTGGTCCTTGCAATGGCACTTTTCTTTAGCTTTTGCATGATTTGTCTCTATTCATTTGGAGGATGTTTCGTGGCTGTGTAGTCTTTGTTTCCCTTTTAAGGGTACATTGCTCCTACAAATAATGTTAGGGCCCAATTTAAGGAAGACTTGAACAGTAGGAGAGCTACATTGTGAGTGAATGAGGGACAAGGAAGGAGTAATGCCATTAATTGTCCTGCCTGTCAGATGCAGCTCACATGTTTCTGCTCCAGACACCATAGATTACCGCTCTTGATCAAGTTTAGGCTGGTTCTATGCTTGCTCATGGCTCCTGTAGCAGATGACCTCGGAATAATAGCCATGGTTCATAAGAGGGTAAGATGTAATGCATCCGGGGGTCTCTTCTGCTTGTTTGAAAACCAGATGGGAATATAGGAGTGAAGAATGGAGTAGCATGTCCATGCTGTATATATGGTATACAGGATTGCACTTTGCTTCAGTCCAACAGTTGGGAGTGGAAAGGTGAAATAGGAGGATGGTGATGTTCACAACAGCTACAATTCTTGGTATTCCTTGCCCCAAAAGACACAACATCTGAAGAACTGTCTTCTGAGAGATTTTATTGTTGTAATTTTATGTGTGCATAATTCCTAATATCCTAGATACCTGGCTTGTAGTCAGGGGTATGATGCTACCGTAATACAAATTTGTAGTAATTCACTGCTCAGTTTGGTCATCCTGCCTAGAAGGCGAGGGTAGCATTTAGTCAGTCTGATGAAAGCCTTAAATGAAAAGATTTGCTCATTACTGTTATCATACCTGCGTGTTTCTTATTAGTAACATGCAAAGTTGTCAGTGGTACACAGAAGTCCTCAAGACTGAATAGAAAATCTGCTGTTAGGAACATAGTGAACGGAGCAGAGCTGCTGCTCTATTTTTGTATGTCCCTCTCCACTTGTTTGCTATAATTTTAGTGGAAAGAGAGGCTGTATTTCTTCTGGTTTTCTCTTCATGTACCTTCAGGGAGTATGAATACCTGTCTCAGCCTCGGGAGTCTTTCAGATAAGATCCCCTGAGGTCAACAACAAAGACAACAAAGTAATCCATTTGATAGCAGTGGACTGTACAGTTCTCTTAAGAATGCATACTTCTGGTCCCAAAGAAAAGAAGTTACAATAGCAAGAGTCTAAGAAGTTTATGAATCTGTAGGAGTTCCTAAAGGAATTTGTGAGGACAAAAATAAAACCTGCCTCTCCAAATGGAAGTGCTGAACAATCACATAATTTATGCTGTGGACAGTTTTCAGATTTTTGCCTGAGAATTAATTTCACTATTAGTTGCAGTAGTTATTTTGCCTTGGGAGTACAACCGTCCCTCTACCTTGGCAGAGGAATATACATTGTAAATAATGTATTTTGTAGCATAGTATAATGTTTTGATTACTGGGACATGCTCTGACATCTGTATAGGAGGAAATGACAGAATTGTTATCTCCTGAAGGAACAACAGAGAAGTTGGAAGCTTTTTAACATTGCCTTTGGTATGAACAGTATATCCATTCAAGTGTAAATCTTTAGGTGTATCCAAGTAATCTCTGAAAATACAAATATATAATCTGCATATAACTGAAAAATCTGAAAGAAAGAAGCAGGCATCAATGGCCAAATGAGCAATCCAAACATCCAAATTACTCCTGTTGCTAAATTCCAACAAATTTTCCAGCATCAAGCCTGTGTAAATGTCTTTATTCCTTACATCTGTGAAAAAACTTTAATCCCTTCCCCACATCCACTGTCCTCCATCTGCTGGTTCCACATCCCTGGTTCTTATGCAGAGGTTCTGTCACTGATCTGAATTTGGGTTGATGGTTATTCCTGCCAGCTGAGTTGTTTGTGGGGATGGAGCAAGGTAAGCATGAGGGCTGATATTTTCAATGGAATGGTTTGAAGAAGATTTTAGGTGTCAGACCTAAAGCTACCGAATCTTGTAAAAAGTTATACACTTTAACACCTTGATATTGCCTGTCCTGGTAATTCAGCATGATGGAAAAGACCTATTCCCAGACAAGTTTTAAGGTTTGTTCCCAGACAAATTTTAAGGTCAGAACTGTCTTTAAAAGTACAGAAGTGCCAAAAGCTGTTAGCAATATTGTGGATTTTGATGGTTTGTGTATCCATAGGAGTCAAGGACATTATGGTACAACTGGGGAGTAGAAATAGATAATTTTGTTTTATCTCATTAGAGAAACAGTTTAAAAACTGGTTAAAATTCTCCCACCTCCTTCTAGTCCTCCCAATAAACAAACATATACAGATGGCTGCAGAAGAGGATAGAAAATGTTGAATGGCAGTGTCAGATATTGATCAACAACTCGGAAAATAAGCCTTAAAATTAAAGCTTCTAAGACAGCTGAAGTGTAGGTGGATGTGTTGGAAAGGCACCATCTGAGAAATTGTGTGTATTTTTACAGTAATACAAGTGGTATCTGCAGAAGTAGGAGCAGCTGTCTGTATGTGTGTATCGTAAAGATCCGTGACTGAAATGGTACCAGATGATTTTTCAGGTGCTCTGATTCAGTGTGTTCTTTCAATCCATCTGCTGAGGTAGCTGGCAGTAGTTACTGGGCTTTCCAAATTTCAAAGTTTGTAGTTTTGGGATAAATATCCTGAAAGTACAAATGTGGTCCCAAAGTCAAGTTTTACAGTAGTAAAAATTTATAAGAGATGTGACTTGAAGTTACAGTTATGTTTTCAAATTCAAGAACTGTGTGAATTTTTTCTGAGTAAAAGTGAATGAAGCCACATATATATATATATTTTTTAATTGTGCTTTTCTTCAAAACCGAATATCTGTAGTTGGACATGGATTCCACTTGGTCATGTATGTTTACCCCTTTTGGACAGGTGTACTTTAAAATGTTAAATTTTTGTTGTTTGTTTTGAAGAAGCTAAGTTGCTGTGAAATGGGTGCCCTTCTGCTTGCACAGCGTCAAAGGAGAAATGGATTTCAAACTGTTCATGGGGATTTGACAGGACAGAATTTATTTGGTTCTCCATGCAGGATTTGAAGTAGTGTCCAACACAGAGATCTACTTCTTTTTTTCTTTCTATTTTGTGCTGAAAGATGAGAAGTCTCCAAACACAACAGTTTTGATGAGAGCTCTGTTTTCAGAACTTCCAGGAGATTTGTCCTTTCAACCTTCATAATCGTCTTGATGGCCAAAGAAACATCATCTGTGGACAGAAATGCTCTAAAAATTTAGTGTAGATTTCCCAAAATAAAAATGCTTTTCCAAATGCTTAATTCTTAAGAGAAATGCCATGAATTTAGGGGAAAATACTGTTCATATCTTGAATGATGAAAGTCAGACCAGACCATTGGGAACTTGTCTTATGACAAGCTGTTGGCCTTTCCTGAATTGTCACCCAGTTTTGTGTCAGTATGACTCCTGGCTCTGGCTGAATTATTTGAATTAGACAATGGTAATTTCTTAAAAAATTAACAAAGATTCAATTAACAGGGAATCTACCATAAGCCTGAGTAAACTCTTCTTGCTGTTCCAAAAAGGTGTGTTTTCCTTTGTACCTGCTTTGACTAGCTTCAGTCTGGCAAACTGAAGCTACATAGTTGGACTTGATGATCTTAAAGGTCTTTTCCAACATTAATGATTCTATGCTTCTATGAAATGTAAGTGTTAATATCAGTCTTATGGCTCTCCTGGAAATTTCTTTTGTTTTGTGATATCCTCTTGGAATTGTGGCTACAGGGACTGGACATGGTGATGGCCAAATACAGAATTACTGGACCTCCCCTCTCAGTGCCCTCTCATACAGCAGGGAATTGCACTAGCCCCTTATGACTACAGTTAAAGAGGATGAGGTTCAGCCTGGTTAAGTCTTCTGTCCTCTTCTTTCTGTTTCTGAGCAGAATCTTCCTTCCTTCAACTGTGGCCTTTGTTATTTAGTCTTCCATTTTAATCTTGAGTGCATGACTTGGGCTGCTGTTAAAACTCAAGTGGCTTGCTGGTGTTCAGATGCCAGCTTGAGGTGGTTTAACCCGACAGGTAACTGAACACCACAAAGCTGCTTGCTCACTGCTTCCCCACACAGTGGGATTTGGAGAGAATTGGGGGGGAAAAAAGGTAAAATTCATAGGTTGAGATAAAGACAGCCTAATAGGACAGAAAAGGAAGGGATCATAATAAAATAAGTAGAATGTACAGAATAAGGGATGCACAGTGCAGTTGCTCACCAGCTGCTGAGCAATGCCCAGCCAATTCCTGAGCCGTGCCCCCTGGCCAGCTTTCTCCCTAGTTTGTACACTGACCGTGATGCCATGTGCTGTGGCATCCCTTTGCACAGTGGGGGTCAGCTGTCCTGGCCATGTCCCCTCTCAGCTTCTCCCCAGCCTACTCACTGCTGGGCTGGGGTGAGAAGCTGAAAAGCCAGAGACCCTGTGTAAACACTGCTTAGCAACATCTAAAACATCAGTGTGTTATCAACATCATTCTCACCCTAAATCTAAAACACAACACAACACTGTACCAGCTACCAGGATAAAAATTAATTCTATCCCAGCTGAAATCAGGACACAGTTCATCAAGGTCACTCTGTCCCTCAATTTCATTATCTACCTGTTGATTTTTCCTCTTCTAAGTCTGATTCTAAGTCTTCCAGTGCAGATCATCTTAGGGTGGTTCTCAAACTGAAATGGATCAATTGAAGACAAAAAGTTTGAAGAGCACTCACTGGTAATGCAGGCTGCTAGTCCTGCTGAGCAGAAAACTCACACAGCTCCTAATGCCCATAGAAAAAAAGCTGCAATTTCTCTTTTTAACATTAGTCTGGCTTGGGAGTGGCACTGCCTTTTAGGGACTGCAAATGGTGAGAAACTCCTATGAAATCAGGCGTGTCAAGCTGCTGTGTAAGAACCCATAATTGATCTATTCTGACATCCTGTGACAGGAAAAAAAGATTATTCTTGGTTTTCAGTGGATGTACTGGGCCGAAGGAAGAGCTGTATATACTGCAAGTTGATCTTCATTGCAGATGTACCAGCTTTGTAACTTGTAATCTATTTAGTAAAGCAAGAGTTTTGATTCTGATCTGGTTTGCAGTATAGCCTCCAATAATTACACTGATTCAATTACTGTTGAAAGAGAAAAGATGTAAACTAGTGACTCAAAAAGTTACCATGTTTTTAAAGCACTCAGCAAAGTCTTTGACCCAGGAGCAAATGGCTATTTCCAGGTACAAAGGAATTTACAGAATTTCAGTGGAAAGCTCAAGAAGAGTATTTTGGTGTCTGATAAAACAAATGAAAAAAAAATGTCTTTATCTTCTGCATAAGAAAGATAACTATCAAGAGGTAGTAAGGGAGTTTTATTATTTATTAGCCTTAATCAAGTTCTAAAACAGCACTCAGTTTATCTGTTAGATAGTAAGTCACTGAGAATGTAATAGTCCAAATGCAAGTCAAATTAAGAGCCTCTGGATTTTTCAGGTATTCACAATTTTTTGTTTTTAAAGTTGAGATTTTGCTTTAAGATGTAATGCACTTTAGTCTGCCTTGGCACCCTGAGTGAAATTCCCTGCGTTGTTTCAGACAGTCTGAAACACTCACTTTGGAAGGTGTGAGCTCAATCACAGCCATTAATCTGGGAACCTGATGAATATAAAAAGTTAACTGTTCTCCTGCAAGCTGCTGATGTGTTGTATTTGGAGAGTTTTGGTTTACTGACTAGGTGCAGATTTTTTTTCTTTTCATTGTTGTTTGTGCCTTTTTCCTCTTCCCATGCTAAATTGTCTCTGCTTTCCCATTTTTGCCCTCTCAAGTGAATGACTTATGGTCTTTCCAGGAATAGCAAAAGTTTAACAGTGGCATCTGTAGCTGGATTTTTGTTTAAGAAGATATATATTTCATTTGAATTATTGTAGGAAAAACCCAATTTTGTGCTATGTTCTGGGGGAACAAACAAAACAATAACAAAATCCCATTTTCCTCAAGGATGTGGTTTAACTTAAGAAGCCTATGACTATAGCAGTAGGGGTGTTGCTGAACTACTTTTAACATTGGTCTTTGTACCTGTTGGTGAGCTATTTAATACTTTCCTCCAGTAAGGATTTCCTGGGGCTCCAAGGAAGAAGCCCAGGTATGCTGCCTACTGCTTCTGCAGCCAGAAGGAACATACCTCTCTGGTGAATCCAGGTTAGCAGGCAAGTACAGAGGGAAAGAAGGAATGCCACTTGGGTAGTATCTTCCTTTTAGAAGTTGCTGTACATGTCTTTTGCTGGGACTATGTTTCCAAGTGTTTTGGCTATGGTATTTCTGTTCCTTCCCAAGGGAGCGATATCCAGAGAGTCTGTGGAACAGGCCCTACATTAACCAATAATTTCTTCTGGTCCAGTACTGAGGCAGCAACACTAAGATGTTGATGCCCGACTTGGATGCAAGTTCCCTCTTAAATTTCTTGAGTGTACTGTCTCTGCTGTTGTGTAATTCAAGGAGTTATAGTTTGTTCCTTGCCTGTGTTTCCACAGATGCTATCTCTGTGAAAAGAACCATATGGACAAGAGAAGAGGTCCGCGCTGTGCCTTAAATTAATGCAATCCTAATGCATTGTTGCAGTATTATATGTTGTGGGGCTTTTTTTGGTGGATATGGTTTGGATTTGTACTCAGGACAAGGAAATTGACCTCGGTTTCTCTTCCCTTCCCTACAGTAAGAAAATCCGGAATACCTCTCCACTTACTTAGGTGGCTTGGTTTCTGACCATCTTTACATTGCTTTTGTTTTCTGAGTTGGTGTTGTGGTGTTTCTTTTGTTGTTGTTGTGTTTTATTTTTCCCTTGATTTCCCTCCCCCCCAGCAGAAGTTTTTGTCAGCACTGTAGGTGTGTGCCCTGGACTCTACAACATATCAACTTTTCTTAAATTTTTAAAGGATGGTAAACCGCACTAAGCAACCTAGTCCTCCTCCCACGGCTTGAATTTTGACTCCCTGGAGCTTGCAAGAACCTTTAGAAATTTGCTTTAAATAGCCTGCAGTAAAGGTAGAATTTCATCTTACCTACTTATTAGAGGATTAAGTAAGTAAATATGCCCTTTACCTGGGAAAGTAGGTCCCAGAATTATGTTCTTTTATTTTTCTGCCTACGCACCACTGCTTTCCATACCAGTTGTATGAATTATTACATGAAGGACTTGGAGCATGTGGTAACAGCTCATTTTTGGTCAGTACCGAGGTGCATCCATGCCCAAAGGGATTGCTGCACCTCATTCCTGTGCTGCTAGAGTTGTATAAACAAGACAAAGAGAGCTTTAACAGTCCAGCAGCAAGTGCCAAAATGCAATATAAAGCCTTGGTATATGTGTGTGTGCTCTGCTTCAGAACCAGCTTCTCTCAACTCTGAAGCAGTTACTGCAACTTGGATTAAGTATAGGCTCAGTACACTTAGCTGGTATTGGTTTAGTCATGAACATAACTTTTGCCTTGTGCAACACTTTGCTTCTCCCACCTGTCCCCCCTCCCAGTACTCTGTATAATGTGAGGGGCAATAGGGTAAGATTACTGAACAGTGAGCTGAGGCATTACTAAAAAGATAGATAATTGTTAAATTTGGGTTGAATTTGGCTGTGAAGTGGTATAGGTCTCCTCAGTATCCTGAGAGTGGAATGCCACTGCTGATCAGCCTTAAATCTATGGTTTTGACAATGGATTTGACAATGGACAATGGTTTTGACAATTAATTATGTATTTAATGGTCAGCTTCAGAATCTCTCTCCCTTTTGATCTGCCTTGTTGGAAGTACCATAAGGAGCACAGTAACTGGTGCTGAGGAGCATGTTTAGCAGTTACGTGGTGTTTGTAAATGAGTGAAAGGGGCCTACAAATGTAGGCTCCTACCTCTGCTTCTGAGGTAGGAGGGAGGGGAAGGAATTGTCTCTTTAATTTGATGATCTTAAAGGTCTTTTCCAACCCGAATGATTCTATGATCATATCTGGCCTGTGAAGGCTGCAGACAGGTGCCAGCTGGGTGTTGGCATCTGTTACCCAATGTCTAATCTAGTTTCTGTTGAAATATCTGATTAATTTGGGGTTTTTTCTTAATGTGGGTTTTGGAACAAATTAACTGTGAACGAGGTCCCAACAAGGATCTGAAATCTGTTTTCCGTTGAAGAAATCTTTATACAAATGAGCAGCAATTTGCATCATTAAGCACATGCCCAGAACACTGAGACAGAAATTGCCTCATGCAGTGCTTTTCTTGTAAGGTGGGGAGACACTTAAGCCCAACTCGTGCTTTGGCCCATTTGTGTGTTCTTTTACAGCGTGGAGGTGGTAGTTGTTTTACAGCAGTCTGAGTTTGGTGTAATCCTCTCCTCAAGGTCCTTGTATCTTGCATTGCTTTAGATACTAACTAGCAACTAGACATTTCCCTCCCTCTCCCTAGGCATCCTCCCAAGGATTTACAGTGTTTTAAAGGTGTGTGAGGGTTTGTTTGGGTAGGAGAAGTCATCATAAAAGTTGCAACTTGTTTCTCGCAACAAAGGCAAGCTGTTTTGGTAGGTGTTACGCCACTGTGTTTGTCAGTGTCGATTTATGTCAGGCTTGAAATAGGATGCTCTGCAATGAGTTTGTTTTCTGGTAGTTTGTAATCCTTTCAGGCCAGCTAACATTAACGAGCGGCAGCATTGCTGTGGCTGGCTTTCTTTTGATCATGCACAGCCCTACTCAGGAAATGGGTGAGGAGTATGAGTCATGATTACATTACCCTAATGTGACTGCCCACTAAAAGTTTTCTTTTTGCCGCCAATAGGCCTTCCCTTGACACTACTTCTGAAAACAAAACGTCCATTTTGAAGCACTTTGAAATATTGACCTTTGAACAGGGAGATTTATGTTCTTTTGCAGTCTCGAGGCAAAGCTCTAAGCAGGAGCCCCTGTAGAGAGCAGAGAGAAAATGCAAAATGGTTTTCCAGGAGTCTGCAAAGACGGGACTTGACTTGCAGTACGCTGGGTCTGCTTGGGTTCACTGGATATAACATGCTTCCCTGACCCATTTACTTATCCTCTCATGTTGCCTGCACATGCGAGCTCAAAGTCCAGTCTTATACAAGAGCTGTCATCTTATTCACCATTTGGCTCAAGCTTTGTCTTAGGTCTGTACTTATCTTTTGAAATACGGCTACAATAATGGGAAGATAGGTGCTGAATGCTGGCTGATGTAAACCCTGAGTGTTGAAAAGGTGGCTTTAGTGGGATTTGAGACAACATTATTTTTGACGATTTAATTAAATATGTGGGATTTAAAGTTTGAAAGAAATATCAGCTGCTAATCAGTAAACTAGCTTTAGGGCAGAATTGCCACTGTGCACTCTGAATATCCAGACAGTACACCTCTGTACAAGTGCTGAGTATATTAACTTCTTTCAAATTTAACTCACTAACACTGCCAGGTTTTAAGAGCAGTATGTGAAATACGACTATTGGCGCAAAGAGTGAATGCACCCTGATACTATTTGATATATTCCAGAAAAAAAGAAGTCTGATCAGTTGAGTACAAGCAACTCAAGCTATCAGAACCAAATGTCTCCGGAGGAAGTGGGGATCCCTGCACTGCTGTCCACCGTGGTGCATCCCTGTCAGCTGGGGTATATTGCAGGTGTCACTGACATGCTGCAGGGCAGCACCAGAGTATGACATGTCTTCCAGTTGTCACTTATTCTTCCAAATTCTTACCTCTGCTCAGAGGTGCCTTCAAATAGTGGGGTCGTTTTGTTAGGAGTATAAACTCACCATGAGGATGTCATTTCTAGTTTTTCCCTTTTGTTTCATGTAAGGGTGATAAACCAGTTACTTTAGCTGTACTAACAATATACTTGAAACTGAACATAGATAACAAAACTTTAAAAGCCCTATTTACTCTGTGATTTCAGCCCCATTCCTTAAAGAGGCCATGAGTTAGACCAAAAAGTAATTCAGTGAGGATTTTTTTATTTTAATCTATTGAAGCATTTCCTTTCTTCCATTTACCCCAACACCATCAACTTTGATCTCATTTTGATGACTGTTCAACTCTCTGAAGGAGGCAGAACTGCAACAGAGCAGAAGATTCATCCTTCTTCTGTGTAATAAAAAAAATAAGTCCTGTGCAACTTTGAATTTTTCTGTATCTTCATATCTCTACCTCAATGTTAGTCCTTCCATATAGAGGGCTCTCTGTCTTTCAAGTTTGTTTTAAAATTAGTTTATCAGCCACTTAAAGATGGTCAATACTTATTTAAAGTGAAACACTCTGAAAAATGAATAATAGAACTGGTGATTGTGATATGCCTATGTCACTTGTGTGTTTCAAGGAGATGATAAGGAGTATTTGACTTAGAGATGAAGCATATTTGAGGATTGGAGGTCAGGAGTTCAGGGTAGGTTTTGTGGGTTTGGTGGTTGGGGTTTTTTTATTGAAACCTTGTAGGATCCTTGTATTTTAGATTGCCTTTTGTCAGTAGCTAGCAGTTATGAAAATTTTAAACTAAAGGTCTTTTTCAAAAATAATATAAAATAATATTTTTCAAAAATAATAATAAAATAAAAAACTATATATTAAATATAGTTAGAAAAACTTAATTTCAGTATGACAGCAGTCCTGGGAACCCTACGGCAGAAACAAGTGGAGCTACAAAGCCATTTTTTCCTCAGGAGTGCATAAAGTCTGGATATAATTCCATGGGCATCTTTCCTTGCAGAAGAGGTGGTTAAGGATTTCCCAGCCCTTCTGCCACAACTGCTTGTTTTCCAAGAGTGATGTCTCGACACAGCTTAGCTATTGAAAGTACTTTTTATAGCTGAGAGTAGGAGTCTCACTCCAAGCCTTGTGATTTTACACCCCTTTCCTCGTTAGTTTTCACCTTGCTGTGTGCTGAACTGGCCTGTAAGGGGTCAAGTGTGTGCGCACAGTAGGGGAGAAGGAGAGAATGCCTTTCTGACAGCAAGTTATATTGGGCTTGAACTCTCTTGAAGCATTGCCATCGGGCAGCTGCAGCTGTTGCTAAGCCTGTCCTGTAAACTGAGTCAGTGGAGAAAACTGCGGCTGTGACCAGTTTGAAGTGTGACTTGTAGGTCTGTCTGTCTGCAAAGGGTACAAGGAACTGCGGTGCAGAACCAGGAACCAGCAATGAGGAGTGAGGAATCCAAGGTGGGAACTTCTTAAACCGGCTTTGAGAGCAGAATTGGGCTGAGGAACTACACCCTCTGTGTCAGAAGAGAAAGCCATCTATGCTAACCTGCTAAGAACCACTAAGGGTGTGGGGTGTGAATTCGTAATCCACTTAAACTCATCTGAGTGCTAGCTGACATCAGAAGGGGCAGTTGAGATTTCAACCAGAGCAGTTTGCCAGGCTTTTAGGTGGCACACTGGCCCAGGTTTTGTCCCATTGCATGTTTTTCCCTGTGGCTGAAGAGAACTGATGGACAAGTTTTTAAGCCTGTCCATCTTGTGGCTAATGGGTTTATGGTTCCCAGCTATTTGCTCATCTGGTGTGTGACTTTGTAGGAGGAGATGAGTGAGTGTGTTTCAGCGCAGTCTGTTTGACGTAGCACAACTTCACCGTGGCTGGCTGCATTAGTTAGTGCTGTGCTGCACCTTGTGCTGACATGCACCTCGGCCTAAATCTGCATGGGCTTGTGCTCACCCAGTTTTTGGAAGCCAATGATGGTATTAAATCTGTATATATGAATGTACCAGCCAACAAAGCTAAGGAGAAGGTAGTAAAGAGGGATATGTTTCAGTCCATGAAGCCGAACAACAGAATACAGTGAGCTCATTAAATCCCTGTCTCTGGAGAAGAGGAGAAAAGAAAGGAAAGTTTTTATTGTTCTAGAAAAGATGCTAACATTTCAAAACTGAAAGCAAGCTGTGATTCAAACCTGTTAAAGGGTAAAAAAAAATTGCTTGATTAAAAAGAGTGAATTATTAAAGATATTCTAAGGAGTGGTCATAAGCACAGTTGCAAAAACAGACTGTGTAAGGCATTTAATTTCATATTACCTCACAACCAGATTTTTAAAATGTTACTCCTCTACAGTGTAAACAAAGCATGTAGTAAAAACATTAAGAATCTCAGAGTAAATGTCAAAAATAAGTCAGCATCAAAGAGGGATGTATTTCTACTGATACAATGCAGAGATCTATTTGTACAGTGTGGGTTGCATAGTATTTTTATGAGCATCTTGCAAATAGTACAAAATTGCTGTAGTACAAATTTACAGGTGATGGATATTGGTGAGGAAGTATGTTGGTGAAGGAGATGGAGAAAGCTCAACTGATTTATTGATTCACAGCTTGAGCACATTGAAATAAAATGTTTCTCTTTCTGAAGTATGGCATTGCTTTTTATCCTACAGAATATAAATGCAGTTTATTTGCTGGAGAATGATAATTTGGAAAGCTTTTTAGCTTTCCTCCCCCAAGGAAAGGAGTAGAGTCTCACTGGACAAACAGTGTAATATAAGGACCACCACTGCCAAAATTTGTTGATTAAATGAGTATTTTTGTATATTGATCCTAAACAAAATAAAAGGGAGAAGCCCACTCTGAGCCAATAAAAGGCAAGGATAACAAACTCTACTTTTTCCAGTATAGTTTATTCTGCTTGGAGAACTTGTTTTTATTATACCAGCACAAGAATTCTTAAATGGTTTGTTATATAATTCTACCCTATAAATACAGGAAAATTCCTGTTGTAAGAGGGTGAAAATAAGAGCAGAAGTATGATCTTGTTTATAAACAAGGCACTGATGATGAGAAGAAAGAAGTGATTTTTATCTCTATATATGCTGTTAGGGAGAATTATATTGAAATATTGTCATTAATTCTGATCTGCTTGGAAAAGGATGTTGAAAAATTGGAGGTGGTTCAAAGGAGAGAGAGGAAAAGACACCAGAAGGCTTAAAATTATTCCCCCACTATCACCACTTGAGGAATTCCCCCTGTTCACTTTGATCAAAAAGGATGACTTGAGAAACAACTTGGTTAGTGTTCAAGTACCTTAACAAGGATGAAGGTTTCTGGTTGATAAAGGGCATTTGTAATCTCAGACTGATAAAGAACAAAATAATAACTGGAGACTGAGGCCAATTGCTCAAATTAGACCTTTTTTTTTTTTTTTTTTTTTTTCCTTCCCCCCAAATCAGGCTTGCTCTCCTTTGTTTCTTTTTCTTACAAGCTAAAATAAAAACTCTTAAATAGATTACTTCATTCATTTCCATTTAATACACAAGTACTTTAATGGTTTAAAGAAGTTGAAAGTGTTCCCTGGTTTGGTTAATTTACGAGGTGGATCTGTTTGAAAGAGTGCTAAGCAGGGTGGCAAGAGCTAAAGGAGTCAACAATTAAAAATCAAGAACCTGTTTTTTCTTTGTTTGTGAACCTAGGTTTTAGGGAGGGGGGGAAAAACAGGAGGGTGCTGGAGAAATGGAAGATACCTGGAGAGAAAGACACTGTACACAGATTGTCCCTGTCTGTGCTTACACTTAGTGGCAATTAACCCTTCTTCAAGGGGACGGCTCACAGCTGGTGCACTGTTTGTCCTTGATTTATGTGGAAAAAAGTGTTTTATATAGCAAGAGAAGTCAAAATATATCCTTACTTGTTTTTTTGCCTTTTTATTTCTCCACAGCTAGAATAGATAAATTTATTGTATTAATCAGGACCTAGATTGGAACAGGGAACACTTAGGTGCATATTCTCTGATAACTGACCTCGGTAAAGTAAATTAATGGATGTAGTCTGCATATATGGGGAATTTTAAGAGAAGGGTGGACAAACACCTTCACAGCTAGGACATGGCATCTCTGTCTTTTCTTTCATTTGTAGAAATGAATCAACTGCACCAGCCCAAGAGGGTTGGGTCACCGCTTGACCTGTGCTTCTGTAGCTGTGGGAATGATTTGGGATTTTTTTTTTTTCTCTTCATTTTCTAAATAGTGTATGTGATAGCACAATGGAATAGGTAAGATTTGATCCAGGAGAGTCAGTTGAGTGCAGTTGAGAAAATTAGTAGAACTGAAGTGTGTTTAGCCTGATTGTTTTTATAAAGTAATTAAATCTGTAACTTTAATCAGGAAGGTGCCAATTCTTTGATGAAAGGAGAAGCGGAGGAGACAAGGACTTCTAACTTGATAAAGGGAAGTTGACTTTGTACAGATTAATTCAAAGGCCATGCTTCTTATGAACAACAAAAATTTAGATAATCTGGAGGGAGAAGTGTTAGCATCTGATGTGGTTTAAGTTACTTAGAAGGTGGTGGCTTTATAAGTGGAGTGTGGCTTTATGAGTGGAGTGCTGGTGGCCTGGTCTAGAAGTGGACACACTTGTGGCCTCTTGTCTTCAGAGCCTGATAGTTGACAAGGACACCTGAGTCCCCAGAAACTCAAGAGGTAAGCCCTGTGGTGCATCATCGGATGCTTTTCTTGTACCTGAAGACTTAGTTAACTGGGACTGTGTTTTACTAGCATTCAGGAATTCATCCATTTACTGCATGACTTCAGCCCCCTGTTATAAAACCAGTAAAAATTTGTTTTACACGTTATGCTGTTTCAGACATAGTGAAAGTAACAGCGTTGACCAGGATGTTCTTAACAGTTTGTTTGTACTGCTGAAAAGTACTGATAGCTAAAACCTAAAACGAAGCCCTAAAGTCTAATTCTTCTACGCTTGCAGATACTTCATCATGTAGAAAAGTTGCAGCTGCTTGTTGCATTGTGTCTGTCTTTTGCTATGTTACTGTGTTTTCATTTGTATATTTAGATAATGTAAAGACTCAGTTTTCTCTCATTGACTTGCTCCACAAGGTAATTTTTTAAATATTTTAAATCATGCTTTGGAAAGGCCTTTCTGTGAGTTTCATGTGCTTCTAGTCATTGATGTGTAAGGCAGAGCCTTTGCAAGGGATTGCCCTGTAGAAAGCCTGTAGGCTTCCCAGCACACACAGTTGCTTCTGGCTCTGCTCTGTGGAAATGTGGTTTTCTTTCTGCAATTTCTTTGCTAAAGGATCTAGGTCTCTTGGGATATGTGCACAAATAAAAGTTTGCACCTTGACCCTTATTTGTCTCTGGCTTTTCAAGCTTAGCTGTTGAGATATTTGCTGATAGTGTGTCCTTTTAAAATGGACCGTGGAATAAGCTAAGGCATCCATGGAAAACTTTGAGCTGTGTGGAAGGTGATGATTGCTGAGTGGACAGAAGGCGGGTTGAGAAGCACCTCTAAAAATATTAGTCTTTGTTACCAAGCAAAATACTTATATGAGAGTGTGAAGTGATAGGAATGAAAATGAGCAAGTGCTACAGCCAAACTAAAGCTTTAATTTTCACTGGACTGAAATTCCTCTGGTTTGGCTCATGCTTGGATCTTGTTAGGAGAGGGGATATCTTTTCAGCTGGAATGAAAACCCTTTCATGTTGTTTTTCTCTTGAGTTAAGGTCTTCCACTGTAGGCTGGCAGTCCAGGATTGCAGACTTCTGGGTTTTTGGTAATTTCTCATTCAGCTTTCCAATTTAGCTATACAGTCACTTAGTTACTGAGCTGAAATTAGTCAAAACAAGACACTCTTCTAGCAGTAAGATCAGAAAAAGGTCTCATTTTAAGACAAGGTGAAATTTATTGTGTAGCCTGATATCAAGATTGCAGTGTGTTGTGTCCCTTCTCTTAACCCATGTGCCCTTGAAATTCCATTAAGTCTTGTTGAGTGCAGGGAGTGTGTTAAGATTCTTGTGAAAATGTTGTGGACTGATTCTTTTGTCTCCTAGGATTTGAGCTGGAGGTTTAGTGTTGTTAGGTTTATCTTCATGTGCCAAAGTTTGATTTTTTTTTCCTTACTAAAAGAGCTGCTTTTTATATAAATATATATGTGTGTGTGTATATCTATGCTATATGTTAAATTTTGATATGGGTTCTTGCTTATTTAATTATAAATTAAGTATGAATAAAAATAGTTTTTTAGGCTTAGTGAATATTTCCAGATTTGTTTGAAGTCTGCAACTGCCTTAGGCAGTAGTTGACAAAAAGGATAGGTATGCAGAAACAAAATGCAGTTGCTCTGAATCTATATTATGTTGTACATGGATGGCCTGTCCATTGAGAAGGGAGCCCTTTCCTTTTATTTAAAAGGTGTACTTTGCAGATTTCCAATACTGTGGGTACTGAAATCTGCAGTAAGAGTAGCCTTTGTTTTCAGCAGGGAGAATGGTGCTTCCACTAAGCATGTAATTGTGAAATTTCTTCTCTTCAAGTGTAAAGCCTCTTGCACTGGCCAAATGGAAGTCAAGGCTTTCACAATTAAAGGGACTGCTGTATAGTGGAGTCTCTTGCAGTATCCTCTCAGGTAGTGTGGTTTTACACTGCCCCTTACTGGGGCTCTCTCGTAGTGCAAGAACGAAAGGAGATCTGGATGTCCAAAAGTTTGTGCTGCTTTCAGAATTTTTTATTTTTTTCCCCCCTGAGCTATGAGCTAAATAAAATACAGTGCTTTTCTTGTGTGTCAAAACGGCAATTTATACTTAAAGTTATTTTACATTTTCTTTTTATTTTTCTCCTGATGTTCAGATGTTTCATTGTGTCCGTCAGGGTTTTTTAAACCTCCCTGTGGAGTTTGGTGATAATGGGTTTTGATACGGATCCTAAGTGGTAGAAGCCATGAAAGCTTTGAATGAACTACCATTTGTCTTTCATTTTTAAACTAGTGATCAACAGGCGTGGCTTTGGACCACATTGTCATTACACTGTCATTCATTCAAATTAAAAGACCTGAAAGAATGAGAAATTAAAATCGGAGAGCATTTGGCCTGTTATTTCTAGGAAGTGAGATAAAGCTGAGGAGTCCACTAGAGAAATACAAAACAACCTGGCCATCCATCTTTGACAGTAGTCCTCTCTGTAGAGTTGAGGACATTTTGGTTAGTTAAATGGGTTGCTTGGGCAGAATGATAAATGGGGGGAAACAATGCAGTGAATTTTACACTTTAAAACTGCAAGGTTGATTTGACTAAGCAGTTCTGTTCCCATTGCAGGTGGCACATGTAGAGATCTTATTTAGGAGTTACTTTTGTATCTTGCAGTACTGTCATGGAGTAACGTGAATCTCCTACTATATTGTAGATCTTATGAATTACCATTTTGTTGTGGAGAAGGAAGTTTTGAAGTGCTTTTAATTGATTGATGCGATCAATTGTATTTTCAAAATTGATCTTAAAAGTATAGAATGCCCTCATAAATTACTGAACTTGCTTTGTGTTTCAACTTTAATGTGTTTACATCTGATCTATTTTGTAGGGGTGGGCTCTCTCACATTATCGAAGTGCAGTAGATACCTGGTGGGAATCAAAAAACCAAAGCACTGACCTGGCTAGACTCCCAGCTCCCTTGTGATGCATAGTTAAGTACCCACTCTAGGAACTAATTACGGCGGTTAAAGGATTTGTTAAAATGCTTAAATGCCTCTTGACAACCCGGGTGTGTAGCCATAGAGTTGCTAAGTTTTAAACCTGGTGATTCATACTGGGCTGGATTTGGTAAAGGAGAAACCCTGCCAGGGCATGGATAAAAGGCAGCAAAAGTAGCTCTTGTTACAGCCAGCTTCCCTCCTCTTATGGTATAGAACAGTCTTTCTGTGTAAAAGCTGTAATCTCCTTTGCACGGTGAGGATGGTGATGGACAAAGGGTGACAGATTTGTAGCTGAGTATTCTGATGAGAAGGGGTGATCTGTGGTGCATTGACTTAATAGAAGAATGTATAAAAATGTCCAGGAGAAAAAATGCATTTATTCTGAGAGTGTTCAAGGGTTAGGAACTGGCACTATAAGGAAGAAATATACCATTGAAGTATTAAAAAAGAGTGTTTTTCAATAGCTTGTTGACTTAACAGCCTGTTAGCCCTTGTTAGCTCTATCAGGCCTTTCAAAGACCACATTCTAGTAGGACAACACGGTTTGCAAAGACTGTTATAATTGGTTGCACAGAGCAACTTTAAATCACTGTGGCTTCATGGTCTGCATAATACATGAGTTAGTCTATAACTAATTGCTATGAAGAATTAATGTAGTCTAAAGAATGTAGTCACAAGAATCAGTCTCCTCTAAAGCATGTGCATTTGGATGTTCCTAACAGATTGTAAAGACCTCGACCAGCCCTTTTTTCTAGTTTCTAAAACTATCTATTTAAATGGGCACAATTACTGGAAACGTTATTGGTTACAGTTTGTGAGTGTTCCAGCACTAATTGGAAGTAACTGAATATTAATCTGATTATCCTGTTATCTAAATCAAGGGAGTCTACTCTATATCCAAAACAGTTTTCTGAATGACTCTGTCAGTCTTCCTGGATCTACCAAAAACTTAATGTTGTTAAATGTTGTAAACGTGTGCATGTGCTCTTAAAGGTCAGCATTTTGAATGCCACAATAAGGAGAGGAAAGTTTGAGATAGCGATATTTATCAAAGGAATTGTGCTCAGCAACTGTGTCTAAAAAAGTCTGACTTCAAAAAAAGCTATGGAGTCAGAGAAAGGTTAGCTGGCCCTTGTTAATATGAACTCTTTTATCCTGCCTAATGAAGGGAAGCAACATCATGAAGCTAATCTGCAGGCTGGAACTGTCAGTACCATTACTAATTTTGGGGTTTCGTAAAAACAAGACTGAATGAACCATGAAAAACAAATTAATGATAACCTGATTTTGTATCCCATGCAGGTTTTCACAAGTTGAGGAAGTAGCAGACCCCAAACCTTGTGCTCTACCTTGTGAAGAGCTGATGTGGAAAACATTTACCTTCAAATACTCCACAGTTCTCTGTATCAGCAGAATTAGACTTTGTGTGCAAGAGTGGTTCAGGATGACGATGTAACATTGCTAACACTGAAGGTCTCCTGAGAAGAACTGGCTTTGTAAGAGGCTTCTCCTTCCCTCATCTTTCTTTTTTTTTTTTTTAACCACTTCTCTCAGAAGCTACAAGCAAGATGCCAGCCAAGACACCCATCTACTTGAAAGCTGCTAACAATAAGAAGGGGAAGAAATTCAAACTAAGGGATATCTTATCTCCTGATATGATCAGTCCTCCACTTGGAGATTTTCGTCACACCATACACATTGGAAAAGAGGGACAGCATGATGTTTTTGGAGACATATCATTTTTGCAGGGCAACTATGAGCTATTGCCTGGAAATGAGGGTGAAACCAGAGTTAGCCAGTCTGGTATCCACAATGAATTCTTAAGGGCAAACAGCACTTCTGAATCCATGTTTACAGAAACTCCATCACCAGTGCTCAAAAATGCTATTTCCCTTCCTGCCATCGGGGGTTCTCAAGCCCTTACATTGCCTTTATTGTCACCAGTGACATTTAATTCAAAACAAGAATCCATCAGGTCATCCAGAAATCCTAGGCTTAGCTGTGAGCCAGTAATAGAAGAAAAACTGCAGGAGAAAGGCGAAGAGATGGAGGATGAAGAAACATACAAAGATGACGCGTGGGAGCAAAATGGTTCTTCCTCACATTTTACTAATGGCAGCGACAGTCACTCATCCAGCTTTTCTGAACGATGCACTGATTGGCAAACAGTTGATTTACTGGATGACAGTCGGCTTTCATGTGAACTAACCAAGACAAAGTCAGAAGAATCCCTTTCGGATCTTGCAGGCTCTCTTCTCTCGTTACAACTTGACTTGGGGCCCTCACTTTTGGATGAGGTCCTCAATGTAATGGACAAGAATAAATCTTAGAACTGGTACTCCCTTGCTTCTTTATAAGTGATTCACTTAAAAACAAACAAAAGACCACAGCTCAAAAGCAGATGCTTAAAAATCGGCTGTATTTGCAGTTGTATGATGAGTTTTCTAAAAATATTCTTAAAATACTATTTTTTTACCTATTGTTTTTCATGGTTTTTATTACACTAAATTCTCGTATCAGGAAGGTAAATTTTAATAATCAGTTTCAGCAAATACAAAGTGTTTTTAAGTACCAGTATTAATGATCAGAAACTTTAGAAACAGCAGTTGAGGATGATACTGATTGTGACATTTGGTTAGTTCACTTCTACAGGCCTCTGAATATGTGAGAATCTCTTAATGTCAGAAAGGAGACTGATACTAATTATTCACTTTTATAAATTATTACAATATCACTTTCCCTGTAGGCCTCTTTCTAGAACCTTGTGTTTGAGGGTTTTATAGTGTTTTTCTTCATTTTCCATAGTACCGTTTCTGTTACAAATTCACCATAACTACTTTCTCAGTCTTATACTACCGCTCTGAATTCAGATGTGAACAGTTTGAAGGCTTTTTCAGCTTGAATACCTAGTCCAGAGTCTCAGCTGCTTTATATGAGTATGCACAAATTTACACAGGTTGAGGCTTGGGCCTGACATTGTATATGAAATGTTATGTTGTAAACAGGTGACACATGCAAGATATTATGGTTAAATTATTTTAAAAGTTGAAATATATTTTCTGTGTGCATATTGGCTTTTTACTGCAGAGCCTACACATACAGTATCTCATCAAAATAGTTGCTTGGCATTATTGGTGCTCTTCTGAAAATTGTATATTTGTGTGTTTGAAGAGAAATATGTATTAATAGTCCTTGCTTTTTTCTTCATTTATTTCCACAACATGCTTAAACTTGCAACTGATTATTTTACTTTTTGAAGAAGGCACTGGTTATTCACAATGCTAGTGATGTGGGCAGCAACAGCCAATGTTTGCGAAATGTGGATCCTTCAATACAGTACCTACATGGATTGCATAAATGCCTTGTGCAATACAATAAAAAACCCTTTAAATTGCTATGTCTTTGTGATTCACTACACAGCCTCATCAAAACACAAAGTTTTGTTTTCTGCTATAAGGAAACAGACTAGTTGCAGAAACATGAGACCAAGGGGCAAATCAATTCCAGCTTAATTCAGCTGATTTCTCCAGTTCAATTCCTGAGGTTTTAAGGGCAAACTCCAAGCAGATAGGACCCTCTGGGATAGATATACTGATTTAAAGTAATGGGAGATAGGAGAGTTATACTTTGGGCCCAGTGAATTTAGTGGCAGAGTTCCAGTAGCTTTCACTGAAGTCTTTAGGTAAAATCCCAACACAGTTTGTAGACTGTTCTTCATTAGATAACTGTATTTATCTGTATCTTCCTATAAGAACGTGTAAGTCATGGATTACTTAGTACATATTATGTTTATGCTTAAAATTTCTAGGGGATCAATGCCAAATAATACTGTTCCTTCAGCATGTTTTAGGAACACAGTCTTTATCCTGTTAAACACATCTATTATTGTAGCCATATGTCTCATTAATGCACAGTCTCCCATATTATTCCTTTAGGTGAGGAAATGAGATGTAGAATGCCCAAGAACTGTGTTTATTTTTAAGGTAATGTTTAATTGCCTTTAACTTCATATTCTCTGTGTATAAGCCTGTATCAAATTTCCAATGTATTCATAATCCAGGAAGAATGGTGATGACTGTGTGCTTTTTCTGTTTCAGAAAGCAGGTTCAAAGCTCTGCTTGGCCACGTTTCTTATGGGACCTGGGGATTTAGAACCTAAGGAAAATTTAGGCCAAAACTTTCACTGGAAAAATCTGTCACTCATTAGCACAGGGGAAATTTGGGTGAAACAGGGAATTCTACATTGTCTGTGTAAACTAGCTTCAAATACCATGATTAAAACATTAAAATATTTTCTGAATGGAAAGTCATTATCTTGTAGGGCTTTCCAAGAAAGTATTCTCTAGAAAGCAAAGTCAGATTCTGTTAGCAGCTGTTGCAGTCATGTAATTTTTGCTTTGTCCTGTTTTATACTTTATTTCCTGGCTTAGGCTGCTGAAAAGTGTCCCACTATTGCAGAATCTTTTGGTCTGTATTATCCTTTCTATGTCATTGCTCTTCTAAATTTGTAAAGCCGTAAGTCTTGTGATCAGGGTGGGTGGTCTGAACTAAAATAATAGCCATTGCTCCAGGCAAAAAATCTACTGTGTTGTGGAGGAGAACCTTTCCTCATGTCAAGAACGGGACTTTTGCACTGGCAAAGCAGATTTCATATTTTTTTTAAGGCTTTCTTGTTACTTCCCTAAGAAGTAACAAGATCCTGGATCCCTGAATTGTTCAGATCTCTTGAGTCTTACATGTAAAGACCTAGAAGAAGCAATGTCGAAATGTGCCCAGCTTCTGTTCTGACATGGTCTTCTGTAAAATACTGCTTTGTGTAATCCAATCTGGCATCTCATCTGTCAAGGTCAAAATCTGAATTTGTCAGATCAAAGTCTAAATTTGAAAAAAAGTGAAAAGTTCTGCCCTCCTGAAGCCACAGTGAAGTTCTTAAATGAGATTAGTCTTTTTGAGGAGGAGTTACGTATCCGTTTCCTGAAAACCAATATCCCACTGCAAGTTGGCCTTGTGGTTATTGCACCAATTGGATATATAGAGATATATATCTATAGATATATATAGAGAGAGAGGGAGAGATATCTCCAAGTTGCCTTGGATGTTGCATCAATTTTCTGTGTCCATGGGAAAAGTGTTCTAACTGTACCACTGCACAGAAAGTTCCACAGATGCTTCACAAAGCCTTCCAGAGTATGTCAGAAAGCACTTTCCCATCACTTCTAACTGCAGATCTACAGTGGAGGCCTAGAGATCTAATCCAAAGGTGCCAAAGAAGAAAGCAGAGGCATATGCCTACTTCCTACATAAGTATTTGCTAAGTTTCACCTCTCTACAGTCCTGCAAGCTGAGCTGTACACAATACAATAGAAAAATATACCTGAAAGTCCAATAATCATCCAATTCAAGAACCTTTTAACTCCTGTCCCTGTTCCCCAGGCAGCCTGAGGTGATCAGTATTGGGCTGAGGGTGTCAGTAGGAGGTAGAGAGCAGGTAAAATGCTGGGAAGTACACAACCTCAGATGGATCTCTGTCAGTTTCTAAGAAAGACCAGATCCAGACACTGAGAAGCAAAACACGTCTCAAAGCAAAACTAGATCTCAACTAAAGGGTGGAAAGCAGCTTGACAAGGAGGCTAGCAGAAACCCTGAACTTGAATTCATTCTCTTAAAACTTCAATGTCCTGAAGGTGTCTATTTCATTTCACCCATTTACCCACAACGGTACGAAGTGTGCACAGGGGCAGCACCATCTGGATTTGCTGCCAAATAGGTATGAATAGCTGTACATTATGTGAACAGGACAGAAAAGGGAAGAAAATCTAAAAAAAAATAAATAAATAAAATAAATTAAAAAAAAATCCAGAGGAGTCATAAGTCAAAACCTTGTTTAAGGATGATTTTACTTTTTAGTCCTTTTTCCTTTTTGCATTTTTTTGGTGTTAACAAGGAAGCTAGTTAAGAAGGTTAGAGCTGAAGGATGTTACCTAATTTGTGTAGGAAATTTTCAACAACAGGAACAGATCAAGGCCAAGTTTCAGAAAAGCATGGGAGATACTGGCTCAATTTTTTCCCCCTTCTTGCTAAAATGAGTGAGAGAAGAGACAGTTAGGGTGTCTGCTTTTTGAGGATGTCATTCATGACCAGAATTGGAAGCAGCTGTTTGAGATGTCTAATGTAAATAAGGCAGATGCAAGCCCAGCAGAGAAGGTGCTGGATCTGGCATAGTGAGACCAAATAAAGTTTGCATAATGCAAGAAGAAGAAGCTAAGAGACACAGTGGACTTCATTCCAAGGAGAGAAAGAAGCAGTTGTTGGAAATTAAATAAATTAGTGACCCAGCTGGTCTGCCTGCATCTATTTGCTTTTCCCTATGAATACAAAGTATGGCAATACATCTGTTTCCTATAACAATTGCATTTTATGTGTTTTTAAAGAGGTTTCCTGACTCCAAATGTAAGAATGGATCCATCACTAACTGCTTCTCTCTAATTACCATTTTACAAGTGCTAGAAAATCAAGGAAGTACCTAATGCTTTCTGTTTACTTTTGAATATTGTAAGTTATTTTCTCTCCTATAACAATTATAAATGGACTGATTGTCTCCTAGTATAAATTAACATTGTTCCAATAAAATCATAAATTCAGATTTATACCAGGGTATTCCCAGAGAGAAGTAAATTTCCCAGAATATTTGCAGTAGAGATAATGTTCTTTTTTATGGGTACCTTGTAGTATGACCATTCACATTGTTCAAGCTATTTGACTTCCTCATTGCCTAAGATATTTTAGCTTGTCCTCAGAGAAACTAGGACTTTAGGTTTGTGTGTGGGTGACTTCTAGCCTGTGCTGTTTCCTTTGCTTCTTAAAATAATCACATATTTAGGAACTTTTCTTCTGTTAGAGCCTCTTGTCAGGGTGTAACACAAACCATGGCAGGGATGGAGACCAGACATCCGTGGGGCAGGGACTGAAGGCCCTGAGCTGAGATGAAATGGGCCTCCTGGCCCAGTGGATGGGGTGGGATCTGACTTAAGAACCCTGACAACCTCTGGCAGACTTTTGTGGGTAATCCTTTTGATCTGGAGATGAAGTTTAATTTTATCTTCAGTGAGTCATAAATAGTCACAAAAGCCATCTGACACACCATTAGATTTTGGTTCAGTATGAGTGAAAGAGCCTTGGGCCATTTGCTGTTAGCTGTGTAGGATGGAACCATCAGTCAAAGGAAAGTCTTTTGAGCCTTTAGCTCACTTAGCAAATTGCCATTGCTATTCCAGGGCACTTAACTGGCCTACTAAAAAAATGCTGCAGTTTTAACAGACAAAGTGCTGGATGATAATACTTCTCAAGAAGAAAGTTGCATCCATATGTTGGAAAGGTAAAATTCACACCAAGTTAGATACCATATGTTAGCACTTAGCCAGGTAGATTTTTCACCCGTCCCTTGTGGTCTCCTTTCAGCTGTAAGTGCTTTGAGGTCACAGTCCCCAGATATTCCCCAGATCTTGTCACATTACACTATAAGATGGTCTCATGCTCTTGTGAAAGGCCAGTGGGCCTGGGCCTTTCCTTGCTTTTTTGCCAGACTTCTCTCTATATCCTGTCAGCTTGGTTACACCTAGTGAAAGTAACTAAGGGCCAGACCCAACCCAGAGCCATATCCAGCCATGGTGGAAACTACTTCACCATCATTTGGTCCTTAGGGAGCATCTGTTGGAATATCAGCTGGAGTTGGACTGATTAGTGGGGACTTGTGGGAGGAGACACCCAGGAATGGGCCCATCACTAGGAATGGGAAGAATAATGCCATCTATTGTGCCAAGCATATATCCCGAGGATCTAGACCCAATAAGAACCATGACAAGTCTTTCAAGATTCACTCTCAGGAAAGTCACCTTTCTTGAACTTGGAGGAGATGTTCCTTTAAAATAAAACATCTCTCCTGGATCCCTCTTCTCTCCTAAATTGTATCCCCTGGGTTTCTTCTGAGTGTATCCGTGACAGGTTAGAGTCTGCTCTTCTGAAGTTTAGGGTTGTGATCTTACTTTTGCCTGTCTCCCTCGTGTCAAGATCCAGAATCTGACCATCTCATGTCCTCTGCACTCCAACCAAGGCTGCCCCCTATAATCTTCAAATCCCCAACAGGTTGTGATGCACAAGGACCAAAAATGCATTCTATATTATAGCATAGGATAAGCTCTAGGTTACTCATTAGCTGCCTACAGATACAGTGCACACTTAAAAAGAAAAATGTATGTTAAGAGTAATGTTGCAAAACATGTTCACTGCCACTATGTTTAGACAACTGGAAGGAAAAATATTTCCATAACTGAAAACATTTGTCTCAGGCTCTTTAGAAACCTGTCTAAAAGCTATATCAGAATCAAAAGAAATAATTTTAAATGCTTCAAGTTCCAATCAGATATCCCTGACATCTATTTTGTAATGTAGTAACTGGATGGTTTGTTTCCCGACATTTATTCTCTTTGTAGGAAACATAGTGTCATCCCAATACTTTCAACTTCTGAGTGATACTGTAGCATGTTATCTCAGTCTCTCATGGCTTCCACCTATTCCATTCCTGTTTGCTGAAGCACTGTGCTGCAGTACAGAAGAATGTAGTATTATTTCATATAGGAATGTGAATATATCATATAGGGGATACATTCATTGTTTCTCCACCTTAATTTCTACTAAATTTCATCTGGTGGGAAAATTACGGGAATACACTTAATCATAATATTTCTGTTTCCTCTCCTGGCAGATGCACACATCTGCACTTCATGGTTCATGTACTTGTGTTTAATCTTCAAATATTTTCTAAATTCAGAAAAGCTTTACGTCACTTGCTACATTGTCCAAGCTGCTCTCACTAGAAAAATGCAGATGGAGAGAACAAATTAAAAAACCACCTGTAAAGGTTGTCCTTCTGTATCCACAGGGTTGTAAGAGCTTTTGTTGCATTTGACATATGATATTTGAATGTAAGCCTCAAATATGCTAAATTTTAACTGGTGTTCTAGAATGAGCCCTGTACCCTGTAGCAGAGTTGTGGAGGTCCCAGCCACACTAAAGAAGTGCACACTGAGGAATACTGTTTATCATACTGAAAGTAATGTGCTTTCCAGTGCTCATAGTTGTGCTTGCACTGGCACAGTGAAGGAAGTTTCCTTGGCACTGCAGGGCAGACGACCAGGCTAAGGAAAGAACCAAGGGAAAGAGGAAGATTTCTCTGACTACAGCATTAACCTCAACTTCTCGGCTCTCTTGGCTCTAGCACAGACTTGGTCTGCGCCATGAGTTTGGGCAAATTAATCTCCTCACAGATGAGGCTGACATCACTAGAATAAAAAAGGTAATACTGTGCTTCTAACTGGGTGAAATTCTGTCACATTAGGTGAAAATATTTACAGGTAAAATGCTTGGAGGACAATGTTTAGCCGAAGAGCATTAGCTGGGGTACCTAAGGAGTACTGGATAGCTGGGGTTTCTAAGGAGTACTGTTATATGGAACTGCACTATACACAACATGGTATCATAAATACCTATGTTTAACAGACTGTATATGATTTCAATGATAAACACCTTAAATTCATATTTTATCTAAACTCCCATGAAAATCTATATCATCCAAAGGAAAAAAAATCTAGGCTTTGCTCTCAGTTTGAAAAATAATCAACCATAAGGCAATATGATTACATTACTTGGAAAAGAGGGCAAAAATAAGATAGTGCTGGCTTCAGGAAATCTAATATTCAAGAATTACAACCAAAGCATTTAACTTATTTGTTTGACTATTATTGTTTGTCTTTTTGAAACTGTGGTGGGGAACTAGGACTATCCCATCATGTGTCTGGAGAGCAGTTAGAATAACCTGGCTGTCATCACAGTTCAAGAAATAATACAACACATGGCCAGCAACAGAGAGGATATTCACTGCACCATGACACCTTAGCAGAGGTCAAATTTGTGCAGAATCAATTAAGTGTGAACAGGTGTAATCAGACCACCATGAAATGGCTCTCTGGTTAAGTCGTTCTAAGTGAGACATGGGATGCTCTACCCTAATGGTATTTGTAATGTCGAACTATCCTGGAGACACAGAGTATCTGACACTATTCCTAAAGCAAGCCAGCAAGAGAAACACATCCTTAATTACTGCTGCATCATGAAAAATATTTATCTTCTCGGTACTGTGGATTGCTCCCTGATGTGGGAGTAACCAGAAGGTATTTTCCTTTCCTACAATTATTGAATGGAAAGAGGGAAACTAAGTAGTTTGTATGTGGGGTAGCATCCTTTCACCAAATCATTTCATCAGGATGAGAGACAGTCAAATGGAAAGGGGACTACTTTGCACTTCGTGCAACAAAGAATTGGCTCTGACATAGCTGTCCCATAACCTTTAGGATGCTGTGGCATTGCTAATGAAGTCTCAGTGCCCTTAACCAACTTTAAACCCTGTAGGCTTTTCCACTTAATTTAAAAATTTCTTCAGACTCTGTTGGCATTGAGCAACACAGACAGTGCACACAGAAGTTAAGAGCCCTCAATGGAACAGCATCATGACAAAGCTAAAGCATGCCAAGCTCTCCTCTGCCACATATGTTTGGTTTCTTCTACTGAAAACTGAGCACAGGAATGGAAAATAAATGTCAGCTCTGATTTCAAACAGATGTTTCAACAGGATGTTGCCTGGGCATACCCCATAGACAGAAGCCCAAGAGCACACCAGTTTGTGCACAGTCCTAAAGCTTTCCCCTGCTGGAATCTTCAACCATGCACTTTGTGAAGTGTTGCACCTGAATGTGTGCCCACTGTGCCTTGCCTTCTGTGAAACTACACACTTTTCCATTTGTAGAGCTCCTCTTATAATTCTAAAAATGAAATATGGATTTTCAAAAAATGTCCCCTCTTCACCGTTAACTTGTATTTGCAAGGTGCCTTCTGAAAGCTTCCTCACTACATCATATTACAGCCATTTAGCCCTTGGCATATTGGAAGATGCACTATGCCAGTGGGCAAATCTGAGAAAAGATGATGCATTAGTGGCTGTCCCACTGGATAATGCAAATGTTTCTGGTATAGAATAAAATCCAATCTATAACATAATATTCATTTTAAGACATAAGTATGCACACTCGTACATATAAACTGACATTGCTAATGCATTAAGGTTTTTAAGAGCTTTTATGTCTTTGGGAGCAGAAAATCCTGGTTTTGTTCCCAAAGAACAGAATCCTGTGTAGATTCTCTCATGTCTAAAAAGGAGATACTCCTTTCATGGTACACCCTTTTCTGCACTGGGAGAGTATAGGCATACTGGAAGGGTCTCTCTCTTCTGTTGAGCTGCTTGTTTTCACTCTGACTGAAACAAGCCAATGTTTCCAAAAGTACTCCAGGATCCCATACATATGTGAATCCATACTGAGATTTCAAAATTGCGTTTCTTTAGAAAGTCAGGCTAATTGTGTACTGTGTTGTAACCCACACAAAAGTCTAGGAAGTCAGGCAAAGTATAAAATGATGCTGAACTTGACTTACTGTTTTGATATTCAGATGTGTGCTAAGTGCAAATAAATTTAAATACTACAGACTCCAATTTTGGACTGTTTGTTCATTGTTTCTTAACACGTCTTTTAATCTGCTGTGGGCAATTCTATCTCTTCCTTTTTAGGAAATGTCTCAAAGATGTAATTTAAACTATCTCATAAAAAGTTCATCACTGTCAGTCAGAGATATGTGCAATTGGGCTTGTGCATGGCTATTTTTTGGATTCTGTGAACTGTTTCCTTTTAGGGGTAAATCTATTGGTAAGGCAAACTTCCACTAGTCTTCATTCAAAGGAGGTGAACATATATGCTTATTGGCTTTCTATACCTGCTCGTTCCATTATAGTTTCTACCAGCATTAAATTTGTATTACAAATATTAGTTGATAGGTCCCAGCTCTTCAGGTCAGCCAGCTTTGTTTGTTCATTATGCAAAATGTCTGCACATGAAGGAGCAGGGAAGACACCCAATCTGAAATACTGAACTTCAACATTTTCTTTCTAAAACTCATCCAATAATCTATTCAATCACATCTCTTGATTAAATCTACATGTATTTGAATGTGCTTTTTGTCCAGTTAGAGTTTTCTAGTTACAGATGTGCATATGGTGTAGGAGAGTTTAAAAAGATAAGAAGCTTTTTCCACATTTAGAAAGCTGTGTTACTGGGAAATATCCTTAGACATTCTAACTGAATAAACTAAGAGTTCATAACTTAAGCTGCCAAAGAACACTTTGAAAAGCAAAATATGACATAGTTTTGCTGGTTTCCTTCTCCCCGCAATGCAAGTTGTTGTTTTAAATAACATTTCACAAACATTCTATAAAACTCAGTGATGTCCAGACCCGATGAAGAAAAGGAAAAAAAGAAACAATTAAATAGATCAAATCCATCCATAAAGCTGTAACAATTTACACTTTTGAGGGATTCTTGCAGTACCAGTTAGGCTTGAGTAAATAAGGATTTCTCCACTGTAAAAGTGTTTGACAAACTGAAAACTGTTGACATGGCCTGAAGATAAGCTGAATCCATGGTGCTCTGAGAATTTTCTTATGACTATCTGTCAACTTATTTTTACAGTGAAATTGCATTTACCTCCTGTGGAATGAAGGAGGAATTAACATTTCAATATACATTATCTATATGTCTGAGTAGCTGTCAGAATGCAACCAAAAACAGAGCTCTCTGTGGGAAGCTATATGAGTTTATAATGCTCCAGTGATTCTGGGTTTGCCCCCTTCCTCTCCCCTCCAGTTCCTTGTATCAAGGCCACAGTAAAGGACTAAGTATGTATTTCTTCTGGCCACCACCCCTTGAACAGTCTAGAGCACCAGGAATGGTTGCAGAAATGAACATGGAGTTGAGAAATCTTCACAGAATTCACAGTTATATTTCCAGTAATACATAGGTGGCCTTTGAAGTTTCCCACTTGGGCCAGTTTAGACCATGGATCTGAAATTTAACCATGACAGGATCCTACTCTGGAATTACATCATTCAGTGTACTCTGGAAAGAACCAGGTATCTCTTGAATGCATAGATAACCACTACTCATTTTCTCTGGTAACTTCTTCCTCATGTTTGTCTTGGGGAAATTTCAAGATGATCTCATAAGTCTTCCTAATCTCATCCATTTATAGGATTGTTTTCCCCTTCTCTTCTATGCACTGCTGGATCCAACTGGCCCAAATCCTTCCTACAGTAAGTGGTTTACACCAGAGATCATTTTTTAATTGTGTTTTATAAATAAATAGTTTAGATCTTTGGGTAAGATTACCCATTAGTTGAATACACTGAAAGAGAGTAACTGATATTTTTACAGTCTGCCTACAATCACTTACTGTACCAGACGAACAGTTTCTTCTTTCTGATCAGACAAAATATAACAAGGAATTTAAAACCAGCACATCTAAACCTGAACATAAAGAGATGTGGCTCTAATGCTTTGCTTCTGTCTGTTTGATTCATGAAGAGCCAGTCATTTTAGAAAAGCGACACACCCCAGCAAGGCCTCATTATGTTGCATGGAAATGTGACAGCCAAGCAGCCACCTCTGGATCAGCAACAGGACAGAGACACTGTCTTTAAAGACCAGTTTTATCTGTTCTGACTTAGAGGATTGGAAGGAATTTCATCAATAGCATGAGAATACTAGGCCATGAGAGAAGCCTAAGATAGAGTCTCTGGATGTAGAATAACAGAAGGAGTATTCTAGGAACAGCCATGGGCCTGCTCAGATGTAAAGGCAAAGTCTTTTTGCCAAGTTATTTATTAATACAGCGCTGCAAAACAATGTAGCTGTGAAATTCTTTTTCTACATTCCTAAGATGTCTAAGAACACATATCCTGGGAGAAACTGCTCTGAGGAAATGGTGACAAATCCTTCGTTAGACGTAGATATCTGCATATGTTTCTCAAAAAAAATGTTTTAAATGAACACTTTACAACAGTTATGAAAAGCCCAGCTACACTTTTTCCCTCACTCTCTCTCTCCTCAGTTGTAGAAATAACAAAAACATTGTTAAAATCAGAACCTGTCTATGTGCCTATAACACTTACTGTGGGAAATCAAGCAAATCCGTTTTGTATTTAGTTATTAATGCAGTGAAGATCTGAAGGTTTTCCTTAGTCCTACAAGTAACAAATTCCAAATGCAGTAAAGCCAAGTCCATTTTTCTCTTGCTCACAAGGGAGCCTGGATTCATTCCATTGTTCTTGTGGAATTCATCTGCTCTGTGAAGGTTCTGCTCACTGCTGGAGAGGCAGTGGCTGGAGTTACTTCAGTACGTGTTTGTTTGTAGACTAGGTCTTAAAAGATAAAACTGCAATAAAGTCAAGTCCCATGTTATAGACCCTTTCATAGCAAGGTTAAACCCCATCTTAAACCCTTTGTTTCCACTATTGCTGTCACAACTCCAGCATTTCACTCTTGTAGAAGCTTTCTGGTTTTTCCATTCTAAAATGGTTAAGGGTCAGTTTGTACCCTTGTGCCAGTGCTGTCTTTTACCCTAAATAGCTTTTTCTCCTAGTGTTTACCCCTCTTCACCAGTGTATTTGTCGTCAGTTTTCATTTTCTCCCTTGATCTTGGTTTTGCTAGACTAAACAAGCTGCTCTATTTCAATCTCTTAAAAGGCCTTTCATTCCTTAACGATCCTTCCAGCTCTTTTCTGCAAACATTCCGGTTTAAGTTCATCCTTCCTGTACACAGATGACTGTGCAATTTCCTAAAAGAGATTTCACCAGTGTTTGGACTTCCCAATTTGCGCTGGTAGAGCCTGCTGGAGCCTTGGACCTTGATTAGCATTATTGATTTCCCATATCCTGCATGAAGTGAGAAGCCTCTGTAGACTGCGAAGAAGTGAAGTGTGATGCTACTGCTGACTTTGGTTGCAAAATAGAAAGTGTGTCATGTAGTGAACCAGTTAGGGGCTACAATAACTGCTGTGTTTTTATTTCTGCCCAACTGTTCCTAAATTCCTGAACTTGCAGATTTCTGTTATCAGACCTACTTCTGAAAGGGGAGTCAAGCCTCAAGCCTAAGGAGACATTACCTGGAAACCTACTAGCACTGAAATGCTTGAAAGAACATAAAAGTTGTTGAGAGTTTGTGTGAATTAGATGTGTTTCCATAGCATTTCCCTCTCCTTGCTACAAGGCCATGTTTGTGTCCCCCTCATTTCCAGCTGCCTGTTCTCAAAGCAGTGGTTGATTTTACTTTGATGGAAAGCTGGAGGGCTGTGCATTTGAAAGGAGAAGCCTGTATACCTGGCGACTATCCACCAGCTACTAGTACAGATGCTGCCTTGCTGCACAGGTCCTGCACCATGACTCAGACTGCAGCAGCAAAGCAGTTGCTTCTCTGCTTCTCCTGTTACAGAAGCTGTTGTCTCCGTAAATCCTCATGAAGTAAAAGGATGAACCTGAGCTACATCCCACCTGCACATCTGTGGGAGCAAGAAATCTCAGAGAGTTTTTATGCAGTTTCCATCTCATCCTTTAATGATCTTGGAAGGCTGGAATCTGATACAGCTGAGCCACCACTACAGGGTCCTCCTCAGGACTGAGGGAAATGGAAACATACCAGAGATGAACAGTGGTCATGAACATGCTGTGTGGATATGATTCTCATTTTCTGAGAGCTCCTCATTTCCTGACAAAATTTCTCATTTTTCATGCCATTGTGAAAGGGGAAAAAAAAACTTGTCTTGAGTGTATCTAGGCAGGTGAAGTTGCAAAATCTGGTGAAAACTCACTGGTATTTACAGTAATGATAAAACTCCTTTTGATTTTCCTGGGGCCCAGATGACCTCGATGTTAACCATAAAGTATAATAGCACAGCTTCTATTTGTAATCCTCTTTGGTAAAGCTAAAAATTCTGCACATGGCTTATTATAATGGATTTTAGTAGCTATAATGCAAATATTATCACAGAGAAGGTGAATTATAGCAATATGTGAGATCTTCAGCTGCTGAGAACTGCCATGGCTTAGCTGAAATCCTATTTTTTAGCAAAGAATGTTCCCCACACATTTGGGATATATGAGTAGTGAAGGTGTTAGGCACTTTAAATGTGTGTGAAGCAACTTCATGACTCACTTTGGCTGAGCGTTTTAGAAGCCCCAGCTTCATGTATTGCAGAAGCTCCCCAGAGAAACTACCAGAGAAACTGAACAATGTACTCAGGGTGCAAAACACATCAACTTTGAAAGAATTAAAGCCCCTGTTGTATATTACTGACTACAAGCTCAGCCCCACAAGCTAAGAAGTAATGCAGAAAAGTTACTGGAACCTCCTATTTAAAACGTGACACCTTCCAAAATAATTTCTACAGGAAGTAAGAATTAATGCACTGTGAACAAAGCAGTGTTTTCTCTATAAACCTTTAAAAGGGAAAAAAAGGTTCAGCACAAAAAGTCTGCTGTTAAATCTCTGATGATTTAGGCATTTTCTTTTTTAAGTGTTAATAATTTATCAAGAGCTAAAAGTGTTTTCAGAAGAATAACTCCATGCTCACTCTTTTCGAAGCAACTTTGGGTTTTTCCTTTTGTTTTCAATTTGTTCTGGTTGCATTCCTTCTGAGTGGGAAAAATAAACCAAGTATTTCTAAGATATAAATAGTTGAGGATGAGATGAGTAATTACGTGAGAAGAAACCAGAGTTGATTGGTGATAGATCTAAGTGACATTACAATGAAATCCATTCTTTCCTACTAGCTCAGCATCGAGGAGGTGATGATTTTATGAAACAATGCTCCATAAAAATACAGTGTATTACAGAACATTAGTGTATCTCCCCCAAAATAAAAAGTAGCAACAACAACAACAACAAAATTACCTTTTGTTTTACAAAAGACATGAAAATTCTGGCACATTAGGTCATTTCAAGAGTTTTTCCAGGTGTTCTTTCTTCAGTTCTGAACCCTAGGAAAACCTCCAGCCCCACACTAAATAAGCTTTACTTTTCTCCATCTGTCACAAGCCTTCACTCACCTGCCTGCTTTGGAACCTGCTCCTTCTAAGCAGTAGGAATAGTAGCTGCTACTGACACATTTTTCACAGTTTGACACCCTTCTTAGCACATCTTTAGTATTTAGGTTTTCCTCCCTCGAAGTGTAAAAGTACAAAGCAAAAGACCATCAAGGCACCAAAAAGTTTATGCCTCCTGTGTAATCCTAAGGTAATAATGCTTATATTCCTCTAACACAATCAGTAAATAAGTGTAAATAGGTGTAAATACATGTAAAATGTAGATTCATATATTTGTATAGTTGAATTAACTGGTTATTTAGATAAATTGTTAATCTCTATTAAAAGAATTATAAATAGAAAATTATTGAAATGAAACACATTGGCTCTACATGATCTTGCCATATTCCATTTTTACTTTTACTAAAGTAAAGGCTGAGAATCAATGTGTCTATTCTAGTGAAATAGAAGTGCTTAAATGAACTGAAAAGAAATTATTAAGGCTCCTTGATCTTCTTTTGCCATCTGTCTGCTGCACATGCTTACATTTTCCTTCAATGTGAGGGATCTGTGCTATTCACGTGTACATTGCAAGCCACTTCACATCACTGAAAATATTTTTCAGTGAAAATATTTTAAAGGTTAAAGACCAAAAAGTGTGTCCAAATTTAAAGGGCCAAAACCAAATGAAGGAAATAACACTGTTATTTCCTATATTATTATAACATATTATTATAACATTGTTATAGTAAACAATATTGTTACTGGGGAAGGGAGTCTCACTCCATCTGGTAGGAGAATGAAACTCATTGATAAAACCTTCATGCCCTTAAAACTCTTCTGTAAAGTTAGGTTCAGGGAACAGGCTGATGGTTTATTATTCCTAGATGAGCCACAGATTGCTAGGAGAGCCTTATCTACCCTAGTTTTGCTGCTGCAAGATGTGACACAATTTCCTTAGTGCAGATGAACATGCTCATTCAAGTAGAACTTATTCTAGAAGCTGTGTTAGGTATCTCAGCATTTACATATGGGTAGGGTGGATACCCAACAGCCTTTCCTGCATATAACTATTTTGGTGAAACAGACTGCTTCTAATCAGAGCAGTAAGAATAGTAAAACTTTTATAAGTATATCAGATTTGAATGACCTTTTGATTCTCAATAGTGCTGCAGTGGAAACTCCTCTATTTTCCTTTTTAGGAAATGTTGATCTAGATTAATTTAGCTCATAGAAAGATCATCACAGGGAAAAAATAGATTGGACAATAGAGTTCCTGCAACCTCAGTTGCTCAACTGATGTGAATGTCAAATCTATTGATACAAATGTCAACGAGAAACAATGAAATCAAGACTGGGAATGCTGGAAGGTTAGATGTAAAAATAGAAATTTTAAGCTCTAAACCAAGACAAATACTTCTGCTACTTAAAAGCACAGTTGAAACTATTCAGTAACACAGGAGAACTATCTGGGTGAAACAAGCTTATGTTCATTTACACTGCCTTCTGTCATTGAAAGAGCACATTGGTAGAGAGTATACAGATGGAACTCAGTTTGGAGTGATTCCTGCTGAACTTGTAAAGGAAGGATTGTGCCTATATAGGGAGCTGCTCCCTGGGAAAGTTTGTGCTTACCTTGGATTTCTGCTGGTAGTAAGGTCTCGTCTCCTTGCCATTCACGGGAACCCTTTCCTCCTCATCTGGAATGAAGCTGACTGCAAAGGAAAGGAGACAAATAGTAAAGTTATCAACTTTTGTCAGTAGGAACAAGTACACCAGTTAAAAAGACCCTTGTAAGTGGCTTTCTGTCCTCCATCTCAATAAAGACTTCACAGCTTGTGCTTCTTGTTTTTTTCTTAGTAGCAGAACTATTGCACATATGTTGACCAGTCCATCCCACAGCCTCATTGAAGCAAAACCGGTCTCCTTAGCAACAACCTTTGAGACACTAAAAGGAAATTTCTCCGTCTGTCTGACCTGGAGGCTTGTCCCCTCCCTCAGGGGACCAGCTGCCCTCTTTTGTCTCTAGCTTCATTTGTAAAACATTTTAGCCTTGATCTGTGCTTATATTGACAAAAAGAATCTGTATAAAACGAATGAGCAAAGCTCAGCTGTAAAAACCTGCCAGCTGCCTCTGCAAGAGCCAGAAGCAGCAATGCTGAAGGCAGAAATCTTAATCATTTTCCTTTAATGCATAGAAAAGTAAACGGGCATTATTGCTTGTCTTCAGGAGTTGTCAAAACAAGATGAAGTAGGTACTTCCACATGGGCAGACAGGACAGGCCTCTTACATTCTCTCCCTCGTGAAGACCTATAGTTTTATTTGACCTGACTTTAGGGCCAGTCCTGAAAATATTAATGCTAGGTGACATTTGTAAAACACTGCAAGATCAGGGTACCTCACATGTCTGCGTGTTACATCCACACCAGCCTACAGCAACATGAGGAACTAGGTCAATATGCCAGTTCTGCTACTGGCTTTTATGTGGAAAAATTTACTAAGTCATTGAATTTTTTTTTTTTTTTTTTGCAGCTGCAGTGTGAAAAGAACCTGAGAAAACAAGTGTAAACCAAAAAAGTCACACTGATGCTCTGGGAAAGCCTTTTAAGTAGCAGGGCTGAATCTCACCTATATCTATTTGGTTAGCTTCCAGCTGGTAAAAATAAGAAGTAGCACTAAAAGCAGTTGATGATGCTGCTCATAGAAAAGCTCCAGTCCAAGGAATGCTGTCAGGGTTGCAGTGCTGGCTGAGTGACCAAATGGGCTGAAGGTACCTCCTAACAAGGCGTCAGTAGAAGTTTAGAAGCAGGGTCCTTGCTGATGCCTTTTGCTAGGATTTCCCCCAATGTTGAAGTGTCTGCTGCTCATAAATGGGTACTTCAGAAAAGGAATGGCACAATATGCTGTCTCCAGTTTTGATGATGCATTGCACTGGCTGGTTTACATGGCAATGAGGAACCCTGGTCCAATGCCAGGCTTGATGGAAAGCTCTTGTGCATATACATGTTTATACTCTGGTTTGCTTTCTGCCCCACCAAGTGACTGAGGGAGCCAATGCCAAGGATCAAGTTTGTTTCCCTTGGTGGGAGCACAGCAGTAACATTCAATGTGCTTCTTGTCTCAATATGCTATTGCTTCACTGCCTGAGAAGACCAACAGAGCAGTCTGGTTTATGGACCTGCTTTTACCTCCATTTCTGCCTACACTGTTATTCATGAGGTGGGAACACAAGGCAGCTTAGGCAAATCTTCCACTGTGTAAATCATTCTGGCCCTAAAACTGCAGGCTAAAATGCATCTTGTAAGTTAGAACACCTAAAACTGATATTGAGGTGACTGCTCTGCACTAGAACGGTTTTGTTAAGAATGCAAACAAGCTAGTATTGACTTGAGACATTTTCATCTCTTACTTTATTTGAAGAAAAAGAAAACATGCTAATGGTGCTAACAAACATCAGTGCTAAACAATTTCATAGGGTGGCTGTACAGCAGAGTTCTGGAAACCTTCTGTCTACTGCAGCTCCTAGATATTAACACAAGCAGCAGACTAAACATTTGTACCCTGTTTGTACTGCCAGCTGACAAATGAAGGTAATTAATGGGCAGCTGTAAGGTGGAAGAGTCTGGAAAATAGCAAAACTTGTAGTCCTGAAATACACAGAGGTGATGCCAGAATATTGATTTAATTCCATTACCGTTGCTAAGTGATCTTGTACAGTCTTACATTATGTATCGATGTTTACAGCTTATTATATTTTCTTATTTCTCTTCTATCAAATTTTCCCTTTGAACATTTATTTCTAGCTGGACATTAGATAAAAAGAAATACCCCATATCAGGTGCAGCTATTCAAGTCAGCTGGCAATAGGACTTGACACTTGTCAGGTCCTTTAAATTTAGGTTTCAATTATCTTTTTGTGGGTAACATTGACTCTGACAGTGGATAATTACAATGAATCCTCTTAGTGAAATTAAAATCAATGACATCTCTGTCTTTGTTCTTTGGGAAAATTGCCAACAGAGACAAAAAAAAATGCAAATACTCCTTTGGAAGTGGCCAATACTAAATGAAAGCAACAGATTTATGACTGTATAGCACTTGCATTACTGTGGGCTGATTACTTTCTGCAAAATCCATAGTCATGTAAGGTGAACTAAGTGTATTTGGCCTCAGCTGCAGGATTTCTTCCAAATTCACAGTTTTCTGCAGGCTGCTTTGGACATCTGCTCTTCAATGGAATCAGGGAATGCACACTCCAGCTTCAGTTTTCAAGCCAGCTCGTTAGAAAACACATGGGTTTTCATAGTCATTCAATGCAATCAGCCTGTGGCTTGCTAGGTACAGAGGGTAGTTTGTAGTAAAAAGGGATGGTTACAATGGTCTGCCCTGACCTGATCTCCTGCCTATCCTCTCTGGCAATTTCCATGGTCACTCTAAAAACTTCAGAAGAAAATATCTTTTTATAAAGACAACCAGCTGAAATTTTAGGAGTTTTACATGCCTGTGGTAAACTGCTCCAGTAGTTACATACCTCGGTGTTAAATGTATTTTATTTCCTGTTGTAAATTTGCTGATTTAAACTTCAACCACTGCATTTTGCTATCCCTATGCCTTTATACTAGAAACTCTTCAATCTGCCTTTAGCACTGTTAAAACCCATCCTGTCTGTGGGGTGGGAAGAAGGATAAGAGCGATGCTAAAAGGCAATGTATTTGCTCTCTCCAATTTTCCAGGAAAGGCATAAAAAGATAGTTGCTGAATTAGTTGCTAAATTTTATCACACCCATAAGAGCTTTCTGATATTATGCCAATATGAGCACTGTGTTAGATTAATCCATATGCAGGTTATAATGCTTTCTCCTGCACAGCGTTTCCCTCTTGGTTTTTTGAGTGATTTTAAAGAAAAATATCTACATTCCACATTAAAAAAGTTACAGGTATTTGTATCAGTGTGTTGCCTTGTACAGGGGAAGCTAACATTCCTCTCCAGAAGGATGTTTCTTGGAACAAGCCCTTGGGGATGTGCACATCTAGGCACTGTGGCAGGTTCTAGTTTTCATTCATGAAAGAGGCTCAGGATGCATTTAAACCATTGCAGCATAATGGTAAAATCAGTTCCTAAATATTATGAAAGTAATTCCTGTCCTAGGAACCTTTTTTTTGTTTTATAGAGGAGAAAGCTTATTGTTGGTAGCCCTTGTGAGAAGGGAGAGGCACAGTGATAGATGCTTGAGCCAGGTTCCAAAATGCTTGCAGCACGTGGCTGGCACAGAGCAGTGACTGAGGGGAAAGGCCTGACCATGCCAGGCTGATAGGGCAGGGTTTCAAAACAAAAACAAAGATTGAACTTCAATAAACTGTGAGGAGACAATCTCTTCACCCTCTTCCCTCTTGTCCTGTTGTGGGCTGCACAACTCCTTTCTTTCACCCGCTCTGGCACACTTAGGGCCCTGCTGTGATCTAATTTAATTGCAGAGAATGGCAGAGAACTATTTAACTTTTCATTGTGTGCCTTTCACGTGGGTTTTTTTTGCCATTTTAGCTAACGGAGTTGGCACATAAGCTCTGGCAATTGCCAGCAGCAGCGTGTTGGTGAGGGGCAGGGAGGAGGCAGGTGAATGCACAGCCCGCCTTGGCAGCAGCAAGCTATAGATCGACTGGCTGTGCTTTTCAAACCATGTTCTTCTGTTTTAATCAGAATGTTAAAAATACATGTAATACCTTGAAATGATCTGTGATGATCCAGAAGGCAGCGGTGTGGCGGGAGCCCAGAGAAGCCGGGGCTGTGTGAAGCAAGGAGACAGGGAGAGGCGAGGGTGTCCCTCAGGGCTCCCGCTCTTTCTGTGAGGGCCCTGTTGTAGCAATCGCCCCTTCCCGAGGTGAAGCAGAGGCAGCTCCGGAGCAGCCCCACACACAGCAGTAAGAATATTGTGATGATTTGAGGGCTTGGGTTTTTTTTACTTATTAATTTGAATTTCCGTTCTTGCCTTCGTTTGCTTTTGAGTGCTGTCTGCTCGCCCACGCCTCAGTGCACAGCTGCCGAGGCACAGCTGCCTCATGGCTCATGGGGCTGAAGCAGCCGGTCCCACTGTGGCACCGGGGTGTCTCAGTGGGCTCAGGAGCTCCGGCATGGCCTGTGTGCCACCAGGAGCTCTGGCATAGCCTGTGTGCCACCAGGAGCTCCGGCATGGCCTGCATGGCATCAACACCCCCTGAGGCCAGCTGAGGGGCCTAGACAGGAGGCCACTGCTGTGCTGCATCCGTGGGTGCAGCCCCAGGGCCCGGCTGAGGTGTGCCAGTGGTGGGAAGATGTGTTTTACTCTTTTACTGTGCAGTAAAAAGCCAAAATTCCTGTGCATGTGCACCTCAGGTCTGCGAAAGGACACGTGAAAGTCACTCAGACCTCATGGGTGGTAAAGCTGGCAGCCCTAACATCATATAGGATCCAAGGGATTTGGACAGCAAGTCTGGATTTTAATGATAGAATGCAGCCACATGTAAATAAACTTAAGGAATTGATTCAGAATTTAGTTATTTTTATCTTGCATTTATCATATTGACCCACTAGGTAAAAAAAAGTGACTTAGAACAAGAAACATAAAGCTGTATAACATGAATGACTCCAAAACCATCACATACTATACATGTAGCTATATTCTACTATTACAGTAGAAAAAATGTCAGATTGGATATTGAAAATAGAAATTATTTACATAAATTGCAGTGTGGAATTTTGGGGATCTTCTTGCTTTTGTTCTATTGCTATTGCATGCTTAAACTGAAGATGTACACTCATGGACATTTTTCATTTCATCCCTACTCTCTTTTGTGTGCTACTTCTTATTTTGTGTCAGTCAGTTTTTTCCACAAACTTAACAATTTTGAGGTAAAAACCTATATTATCATTCACTGTCACTTGATATTTTCATAAATCACTGGACATATTTAAAACTGTCTATAACCACTGTTGTGTTGCAGCAGAGGAAAAATCCTAATTATAACATCCTACATAAATACTTTGACACAGTACAGTAGCTCTAAGTCATGTGTAAAATGGTCGCTATTCAGCTCTGTGGGTCTAGTGGTGAAACAAACCAGGAAAATAAAGTTGACTAAAACCAGAAATGAGAGAATAGAGTTCTCATGCCAGCTGAGATGAGAAAAAGATAGGGTGTTATTTATGGACTGAAGTTGTTACCCTTCCTTGGGTCCTAATGTGCTCAGTGCCCTTTGCTGCAGAGCACTGCTTCTCTCCCAGTGCATGCTTCACCAGTATTTGCAAACCACCTCCATATCTTTTGTTATGATTTTTAAAAGTAGAAATACCAGACCATCATACTTAAAATCCAAATCTATCTCTGTTAAATGAAAAATGAACATTATAAACCCAGGAGCAGCTGGTGAGCAGAGATCAGCTAACATTTACTTTAAATGTTGTTTCAAAGCAATTTTCTATTTTTCTAAATTGAAGAGTAAGAACATGAATACTTTAGAACATTTTCCAAGTAGTGACAGCACCCTTGTCTGCACAGACTGTGAAGAAAAAGACCAGGCTGATGGAGAGTGAGGGCTGTCACAGCCCTCTGAGGTGTTGGCAGGCCTCCCTGAACAAGGCTCATGCAAACTGGGTTGGTAATCATGGGAGCTAAGGATTGGTAATTATTTCCATTTGTGAAGTTCTCAGGCTTTAGTGGATGTGTTTTCAAGGTTTTCTCTGCAGTCATGACAGACACAAACAGGAGGGAAAGGAAGGTAGAAGTGCACTTACTACAATATAGGAAGTGACTGGGACATAGGGCTGCAAGCACTCTTCATATTTAGAAGGTCTTACAATAAAAGTTCTGAGAGTTGGCAGTGCTGGTGAATGGTCTGTTGAATTCCAAATCCTTTGCAGGAAATGCTGTGCAGGTGGTGCTCTTTACCTGGCTTGAGTTGTCAGCTACTATTGCTATCATCAAACAGGTGATGTATATGGTGGGGAATAGGATTCCAAAGAAATGCAGGTTGTGAATGGCTGCTGTTTCTACCAAGTGTTGCTACAAGAGCAGGACCTGTGCACAAAGTCCTGTACCTACTTCAGTTCATGGGCAGGGGCACAAACCACTTACTGTGTTCATGCATCCTTACCCATGTTTTTGTAGCCTTTTCCACGTGCTGACTGTGTCTCTAGGATACTTCATCTTTTGCAGCCTGACATGAGTCTTAATTTACAATTCACTTGATCTTCTAATTATTTGGAAACTAGATAGTGTCTTCAATATAAATGCTTCAATGTACTTTATATTGTTTTCAATGTACTTTATATTCATTTTGTGGCTTTAAAAGGCTCAGTAAATTATTTGGACCTTTTGAATAGTTTCCGATTCCTGTCTTAGATTGGTGCCTGTTTTTTCTTACATGTTCCATGAGGGCAGTTTGTAACCAAACACAGAGACTGTGATTTGTCTCTTGTCATTAGTAGAGTAAGTAAAGGATAAAATTATTGGCAATCTAGCTGCTTTGTACACACCTGCATTTAAAAACGCTGACACCTCTTTTAGTTAAAATAGTTTCTCAGTTGCAGCTTGAAGAAAGTTGAGGAGGAAAGGAGGAAAAGAATATAGTAGGGCATATATCATGTCATTCTTTTCCTGCTTTTGTGCTCCTCTGTAGGAGTCTACTACCCTGTGCTGGCAGAGATGGCTTTCTGTGCTTAGGAGACAGGGGATCTAACCCAAAATGTCCATTCTTGGAGCTTAAAGATTGAGGGCACTGTGGCCCTTGACAGGACATTTTTTAATACCAGGATAAATACTGACTGTGCAGTTAAACTGAAAGAGTTAAATTTCATTTAGCTTCTTTTACAAACTGCTCCTTAAAGGCTTTTCTGTTTGCTCATCTCCACTGGATCTTAAACAGAGACATTGTGTTGCTAGGGAAAATAGTGAGGAAGCAATAACAAATGCTTCCTCACATAGCAGCAAAGCACCCTGTTAACCATCAGCCACACAGATATGACTGAGTGGAAAAGAAAACATGGGGGAAAATATGAAACCAACTCCAGCTTTCATTCTGTCCTTAAGTGAAATACTACCTCACTTCCTTCTTTCAGCACAGCACAGTTGCATTCTTGTGGTCTTGGAGAAGAGGGTCATTTGCTGATAGCAGTTTCACTGTTTAAGGATACCTGCCACAGTCAGGAGTATCAGTCTCAAACAAGAGAGTTTGAAAAGCGTCACCAGAGTTACACTTCACATATGCCCATTTTACACTAAGCCGACAAGAATAAGGGATTTTTCCTCTGTGATCTTCTTAGTTCCAAGAAAATTTCTTCATGAGACATGTGTGGGAATATATTACCTTAAATCCAGTCAGACTTCGTCTTGCCTCCAGACTCTGAAAGGATCGGAGAGATATAAATTAGAAAAATTTGACATTGGCCTTGATGTTTGCTTTGCCACCTAAGATGCTTTCCAGGGTCAGCCTTGAAATTCAACACAACACCATTCTGTCAGAATAAAGCAAAAGTTGCACAGTAGAGCTATTTTAGTTTTTAAAGTATTACTGTTACAGCTTTTTAAAGAATAGTCACATAGGACCCAACCTATTTTTAAACAACTGAATCTTTTCATTCTTAAGTCTCTTCTTTTTTTCCATCTAGCTGCAATTTTCTTTTTATAATGTTCTTGACTAAGCAGAGTTACAGTCAGTACTCATTCATACACTGTACTGAAGCTGACAGTGTAGGTCTTTGTTTCAAGGAACCATTTGTGTTGTGACAGGCAAAGAACAGACCAGTTGCACTGTTGTTTTTACTGAAGACAGGCGAAACCAGGCCAAGTCCTATAGCACTCACTCAAGCAAAACTCCAAGTGAAACTTTGCCTCAATTCATCTAAGAACAGTCAGAAATGGAGTTTAGCAGTTCCATATTTTTCACAGTGTACTCTGAAAAGCTCAAATCATCCTTCTTGCAGCTGTTGCTCATGCATGATTCAAAAATATCTGATTCATTGTAAAAGTAAAAACTCAGCAAGAAGTATACATCAGAAATTTCTTCAATATAAAGCTCCAACTATATGTCAGATGAAACCTAGTAAACTTTTACTTATTAAAAGTACACTTGGGTGGTATATGAGACTCAGTATCCACAATGCTTTTTTTCTTTCCTAATTGCTAATCTGCATTGCCTGAAGCCAAGGGGGTCTTGGGATGTTCCCATGATTCTGGTTTGAGTGAGTATATGAAACACTGGAATAATAAGAGATTTCTACCAACATAGTCACCACTCTGTGTGCAAACAGAAACATTTTCCAGTGAGTGATTTAGACCAAGTTCAGGTTATAATCTTGACTCCTCTAATTCTGTTTCCTGCAGCAGAAATATCAATTATTCATTACTTACCAGGAAGGAAATGTACCTGTAACATTGCAAGATGATCCTGTAGAAAAGTAATATAGACTTCTTTGGACATCAAAAACATGCAATAATATTTTGCTTTTCCCTTGGTAGGGAATCAAAGAGAACCTTGGGTACTCCAGTTCAAACCACATCACAGTTGAAATGTCTAAAGAGAATCTAAAATTTCAGATTCAGCCACTGCTATGTAAAACAATGCCACAGGAACATTCCCATATCAAAACCACAATTTTTATAGCCAGCTGAATAGCTCTTTCAGGCAATGAGCAATCAGTTCAAATATATACCCTATTCCAACTTAAAAAGGGATCCACTGTATATCTGTTAATGGACAATACTTAGCCTAGACTCTAATTTCTAGAAATTGGCGAAATTTGAAGGCCCTTGAGAGAACGAACACTCGAATTACAGACTGTTAAAATAAGAAATATGAATGGATTTTTACTGGCACACTTTGTTGGACACTCCTGCAGTTATGCTGCAGCCCAAATACAAATGCTTTCTGTATTAGCTCGAGAGGCATTAAGGGTCATGTTTTCTATACATGAACCGTGATGAGGGCAGAAGATCTAACTTGTAAAAGCAAAAAGGAGGGGAGGCCTTGAGAGCAGGCTTTCTAATCCTGTGTATGGAAGGCTCTTCTGTGGGTGTACAATGGCTATAGAGACAGAGCTGGCTTGACTTGGGGCATGGATAGAGGTTGGGGCCCTGTCTTCATGAGGTCTTGAGCAGGACTCCTACCTGAGGGAAGCCTAGTTTCTCACAAGTAAATGTGGCCACATTCTTCAGTACTGTGTTGGGTTTAAAAGACTTTTTCTAGCTGTCACTTGCAGTTTCCAAGGGCTGATTTCACCGTGGGTGGGCACACAACACCAGGACTATCTTAGGAAATGACACCCTATATTTAGGTATTCAAATGCCTTAAAACGAAGCCATTCTGACTAGAGATAGCAAAAGACGTAAATTTATGCACTTCAGCAAAAAGCTGAAGAATCATCTTCCATCTAGAAATCCTTTATTTTCTCAAATCTTACTCAGTGATGTCCTTGGTCACTTTTGCCACCAGGACACATAAGAGCTCCAGTTTTAACTTGTCATGCCATCCTTTGCAAGACTGAAAACAAAACTCAAGTTTTGTCTCAAGTTTTCCTTACAGACAGTGAAATTTAGAACACCTTTTCAGTTAGCTGTTCTCAAAATAAATCAAAAAATACATTGGAAATTAGAAAAAATTATGTGCTCAGAAAGCATAAGTTTTGTTTACATAATTTTAAATTAATTTCTCAAGCTGTACAAAAAGAAATACCTTTCTTTTGTAGATAGAATCTCTGAATGTAAATATCAAGCAACAATGAAGAGTGTATTTTGTAACCTCACAGTTTGGGGAAAATTTGCTTAAAATTTTGGAAGTCCTTAAACTTCTCTGAATAGTGTTGCAGCAGCCCTCTTGTTAGAGGGTAGAAATGAGAGGAGACACAGCCTTCTTGTTTACCACAGCATGAAAAGGGTCCTGGTTTATTCCTCTTTACAGCTCAGCTATCCTGACTCCAACTATTCACTGACTCTGGCTGCAGCAAGCTCCTACTGGAGGTTTCCCTTGCAGCCTCTGACTGCTGGCTATTCTCTGCTAAACTCTGACTGCATATATTAGTTTGCAGACTCTGACTGCAGGCTTTTACCCAGATAGACTATGACTGCAGGTTCCAACAACAGGTTCTAACTGCAGACCCAGACTGACCTCACAGCAGCAATTCTCTCTCCCCAGGATCTTTCTTCTTCATGATCCTCCCATTCCCTCTTCCTTAAGGTTTCTCCTCCTTCCTGACGCTTCCCCCTCACCAGCCAACCCACTCCCTTTTATCACACTTATCTTCATTGGCTATGGCTGTTACTCATCAGGAGTGAGGCTGAATTGGGTAATTAATGCAGCTGTTACTTACCAGGTCACCGGTATTCCCTTCTCCTACAGACTAGCACTGTCTGCAGTTTCTGGTGGAATTCCCATGGAAGGGAATAAATGTGTCCATGTCCTTTGGCTACTGGGGAGGAATTCGAGGGCTGAATTTCCTTCTCATAAAGCTGTGCTCCCAATCCTCATGCCAAAACATCTACTGCTAGAAAAAAGCTGTTTGAATGGTGTTTCAGTAATTTTGAATAATCCAGGCCGCCACATTCTGGACTCCAGAGCAATTTGAGGTTTGAAACTGGGACATTAAAGTAATAGAAATGAAATGACATGTGTGCTTTCCAAGATCTGGAAGCCTGCTGCCCTCCAGCTTATTCAGGAAATGATCATTTTTTATAATGTTGATGTTCCCATATACGAGTGAAAATCCATAGTGTTTCCCAGACCTGACACTGAAACATGCACAAAAGGGAGAAGTGGACTCAGAATGAAATAAAGTGCTAAAGGAAGCAGGAATAATAATCTTGGACTTCATTTATTGTGCTTCTTTAAATCTTTGTTTGGCAATGTTTCTGTGGAAAGATTGAAGTTTAATTTTTCACACATTTAACACCTGGTTAAACACCATGTAAACCCATGGCACTGGCCAAAATACACCTCATGAAGGAAAATTTGAGACTACTGTCCTAATGAAGTTCCAGATTTTTCTACGCACTATCATGGATTAATTTTTTAGAAGCTTTTTCAAAAAAGTATCTGTCCTGATTTTGTGTGTCCAGATTAAGTGAGGTATATTTTATTAAATAACCACCTCTGGCTATGATTCTTTATATAATTTGAAAATGTGTTTCTAATATTGCTGTTTGCAGGACAGCAGAGGGCAAATATTTTTACAAAGTAAACCAAGAACAGACACTCTAAAAGAGAATTCTTCTTGACACCTGTCAGTATTTGGTCCTGTTGACATATTCCTCCCTTTTTTTACTTGCTTTGTGTACTAACTTTTGCTAGCATCTTAGAGATATTCTGGCTTCTTCGTATCTGCTACACAGTGCTACAGGCCAAGTACCTTTTACCTCCCTGCTATCACCCCCAGAGGTCAGAAGTTCATTTGGAGCATTGAAGCAGCCTGCTTCTGTAACAATCGGTGAACCAAGATTATGCTAAAGAAAGCAGTGTTGATTTTATTAGAAACTAGAGAGAAGAATTAAATGAAACTAAAGTTGAACAGAAGAAACTTCCCTGTATCTGGCAGCTGCACAAAGTCTAGCTCACCAGGTTACAATCTCATAGTTATTACTGATACATTCATGCACACTAGAAAAATGTATCAGTGCTTATCTGACCTTTCTTCTCATAATATGGTTCACAGATCTGTTGCAACAGGAACTTCAGCCAGCAGCAGCTTCAGGGAAGAACAGTTCTGGCAGTCATGAGCAGCAGGAAAGTGCTTCACCTTTTGAAGCTCCCTTCAGCTGAGAAAACTCTCCCTTGTTAGGATAGCTGAAATCCAGTTTGTTTCAGTGTCAGGTTATGTTAAATATATTTCAAGGACACAAAACCCAAGCAACTGTTCCACAAACTGCAGTTTGTGGCTAATTCCACTCAGTGATGACAGCGTTTCCAAGCCTTTGTGTGAACACTCCAGCTTTTTGCTAGATGTGTTGGAATATGTTGTCCTTATGAACTGATAAAAGGAAATCTTCAGCTTAGCCCACACACACACTTGCATTTCTCTTTATGGAAGCTCCATTGATCTGTCACTGGGGAAATACCTTACTCAAAGAAGAGAAAGAGAATTATTCTCTCCATACTGTTATTCAGAATTAGGTATATTGTATTTAAGTATGTCAAAGATTGCTGCTGCCATAAGGCAGGAAAATGCTCAGGCTGAGGCTGCCTGATCAACGCAGAATTTGATGTTGCTACATTGTAGTCTTTAATATAAAATGCAAGGATATTCTGCCATCAGATTGTCATTGCTTTTAAAATTGGATTGTGATGCTTCACCAAGGGTTCAACATTCCTTGAATTTCTTTAGATAGTGACTGCAAGAAAAAAATTGGTTGTCAGAAAGAAGAGTGTAAAAGTAGGTCTCATTCTAGAAATCTGTCAACTTCAGATTCAAAAGCCTGAAGAAAAATCAGACATGCAGGAGCACAAATCATGGATGGAAAGTGCGAGGGCAGCCATTGCAGTCTTTCAGCATGCACATAGCTCAAATCTGCTTGAAATTTTGCAGGATTAGAGCAAAGTTTGTAGCCTCAGAAATTTTTTAATACTGACAGATGAATTTGAGACAGAGAAATCCACCTCTAACACAGGGATGTGTTCGTGGGATGTGCTCATATTCACCTCATTAAATCAAACTGTCACATCTAACACCACTCTTACCTACTGAAGGAGCTGTGCTGTCTTTCCAATGCCTGGTCTCAGAACTGAATTGCAACAACCTCTTCAAAATATCTCATTTGCCACATTGTGCCAATAGTGAAAACACACAATGCATAACCAGAACTGACAGGAGATGGCAGCCATGCAGAGAAAAGTGTGACACACACAGTGTTTTGAAAGAGGAGTGGAGGGCCAGAAGAGACAGTGAGGTAGAGCAGGGAAGAGAAGGTATGACAGCCTTAAGACACATCAAAAGAAGGGAGGAAAGCCATGGAAACAATGATGTCAGGCAAGGAGTATGAAACTGAAAATAGGGAATAGAAACTATTCATTCTGTTTAGGATAGGAAGGAGGGATTCAAAGACAGTAGAACCTGGGAAAAAAAAAAGACAGGGGAGTGAGAGGGCTATGAAAGCAATGTTAGAAGTACTATAATAGAAAACCACTATAGAGGAAGTACAGGCAGCTACAAGAGATTAGAGACTGAGACAAACATCACTAAGTATGAGGAATGCATAAGGAAGGGAGACTTTACTGTCAACAAATTAACCGTTGATGGAAAGAAAATAGAAACACAGAATGAGGAAAACATTTGGGGAATGATAAAGAAAACAGGGATGTGAAGGCATTAGGACATAGGGAAGAAGAGTAGATAGGAAAGAATCCTCTAAAGCAGGTGAGGAGCAAGGCAAAAATAAAGAAAAAAACTTCAAACCCAAAATAAGCCAAGAAAAAACCCCCAACAACTTCCTTGTCTTAAGCCATCAAAGGTAGGAGAAAGAGATGAATTTATCCGTTGTTGACATAATCTTTTCTTTTGAAAAAGACTGTATACTGTTTGCAAACTACAGAAACAGCACAGTAACTATAGTTACCAAAGTGCATGCTGCCACAAATATAGTCCTTTTCTGGGTGTCCATGTTAATTCCTGCAGAGATGACTTTGTGATGCACAGCTATATCAAAGGATCAATATATGTGCACCTAAATGTATTAAAAAAATTCCATGTATCTTCCTAGTCAGCTTTTCATTAGTACTATAATTGTAGTGGCTGACACTTTCTTTGTCAGAACCTTTTCACAGTAAACTGCTCCAGGAAACCATTTCCCAAACTTACCTGATCACACACCTGTGTTAGTTGGCATGTTCATATGAGGTAACAGAGACATAAACACAAAATAATCCTTGCTATGTAATGTAATCCTCAGTGTTACAGATGAAGAAATTGATTTAGAAAGGCATTTGGGGACAAAGGTATTTCACTGTAGCCTAGAGATTTAGGCAGATGTCTCTATTGCTTCGGATTATGATTTTACCATCCATTGGATTCATTGCCCCAGGAAAGTTACTTTCCATTTCAGGTTAGCCAGTATATTTTGATTTCTATATATTTCTTAGGAATGCTGCAAAACTTTCCTAAATATTAGCTTCATCCTGGAACAAGACAAGAAAATGCAACTTTGAAGTTAAGTAAAAGCAGTGTTAACGAGAATGTTTCTAAAAAGAACTCTCCAACATTTCTGTACATTCACATTCTGTCTATTCAAATATTTCAAGCTCTCTACATTGACTTTAACAGGCAATGAATTTGACTGAAAGTTAAAGCCTGACTGAAGCGTTCACTTAGAAAAATACGATGCTATCTGTGAACCACTGCATTCTGAACATTGTGATCAGGCCACAAAAAATTCAGCTTGAAACAGGTGCCAGACATTTTTGTAGGAAATCTGTGCAATTTCAGATGAGTTTAATTGAGCAGCCATTTCATGAAGCAGCTAACCAGCTGCTCACACTCCTATTTCACTCATCTTAACAAAATTATTCAAATCTTCGGAGTTTTCTGCTGATCATATACAGAACCACACTTACAAATGGTCATGCTTTGTGTTTAATCCATTTTTCTTCAACCGTGCAAACACCTGATATTCACACCAGGATATGTACTATTCAGGAAGCCACAAAATGGGCAGCAAAGGTGTGTGGTACCTAGTCTGTCCAAACGTTGTAATATTACCTACTTAAAGTAAACTGCAAAATGAGAAATGGAAGAAAATTACTATAAACTGAGTGTAAGTATATTAACCATAAATGGGATTAGAGAGAAAACGGGCTCAAAATTTTCCCTCCTCTCATTAAGAAGCTACACTGAACTCATTGGGGTAACTCAAGGTAGAGTTCCTAACTAAAGAATCATGTCTTATTGTTACACATTCTTTCTCGGCATGGAACCCATTTGTTTTTTTCCCACTAGACTGTTTAGTAAACCACAATTATTCAGTTAGCCATCAAACCTTAATTAGATTACTTACATGCCAGAACAACCCCAGTCACTCCTGTGAACTACACTAACTTCCAATAGTGTAGAAGGAAATCACAGGCACTGAAACCAGCTCCCTCTCTCGTGGATGGGAGAGCAGCTGCCTGCAACATCATGCTTGTGCCAAGGATACTTTATGCTCTGCAGATGGTTCCCTTCCATCTCAAGTTTGAAGATAGAGATGTGCTGAACAAGCCTTTTGTAACATTCCTGCTGAAAAGTTAACAGCCAACAACCAAATCTGAACAAAAAAACCAGCAGCGGAATATTCCTCTGAAATGTGAAAATCTATCGATGGCCTTTTAGCAACAGCGACTAATTTGGTATTTCCTAAACAAGGGCTTGATTAATGATACTTGGAAGGGATAATGTTTTTAAACGTTAGAACTGGAATGGAATTAAATCACTGTTGATTGTAGTGCATGCCTGCTCACACCAGTTATCATCCTCTGCCTGTCTGAAGATTAATACTCTGTATACATACTCTGAGAGGAGAAAGATGGAGCAAATTCCTTTCCAGCATTTTTTCAGTTTACTAAGATAATATTTTTCCCCTGGTAAAAAATTCTATTCCCAGCATTTTAAATGAAGCAACTCCAGGAACGTAAGTTGAAGATAGCATAGTTCACAATGAGTAGCACCTTTAGGCACAAAGATGGGAGCAGTGAGAGCCTGATCATGTGCAGCAGAAATTTCTGTAGTGCCTGAGCAGGAATCTGATGAGCAGGACTGCGCACTCTTGTGGAGGTGTCAGACTGCATCACTGCAGCAAGCTTGGTGTATACTCCATGTAACTGGAATCTTCAGGGATGATGTATGAGTGATGAACAGGCCTGACAACAGGCCTTTCCCTGAGGAACTGAAAATAATCACCTCCTGAAGGCAGAAGTTGAATTTTAACAGCTGTTCATACAGGTTAATTTTTGTCTTCTGCTGGCCATTTACAAATTAATGACTCTGGGTAGCACCAGTGCTACCAATGGCTCCAGAATAAAACAGGTTTAATTTTTTTTTTTACCAATGAGAAATACACAATCATGAAATGCTGCTGCAGATCATGCCAGTAGAAACAGGGAAAGTGTCCTTCAGCATTCTGATTAAACAATTGCCTCTGTCACAAATAGGTGACGTGAATGAAAGGCACTGGACAGCTGGTAGGGAGAGTGGCAGAATGGAGTGTGAGGGGACTCCATGTTTATAAAAGTTACTCCACACCACTCTTGTTTGTCAACCCACAAAAAGCCTGCAAACTCCAAACACTGAAGTCCTGTTAGTACTGTATTTCACACACTGAAGTAGCATCCTGAGGGGTGTTCTTAGTGAGTTAAAATGGGATAATATAGTTATGACATGAAAATAAAGTAACCTCTGCTCCTCGGCAGCATGTAGACCTAACTACTTTGGCGTTGGATAGATTCAATTCAATTCAATTCAATTCATATCCAAGAGATACAGATGGCAGGATTTCAATTTTTAGTTTGCTTTGCTGGTCTTTTCCAGAATTTTGTGGTTATCTATTTCTTAACAATTACCCATCAGAGGCATTGCCTCTGACATTGCCTGTGTGCTGCAAACTTTCATCAAATTGCCAGAATTACTTCACTCTTCATTTGAGCCTTTTTCCCCTCAATTTAGACAAGATAAAGGCATTTGCATTCTTATCTGCATACATGCATACTGATACTTTTCATTATTTCTAGCCATAAAGAATATTTTTGGCCTAGTTTTCAAAAAACTTTTTTTTTATCAGATCTTAGGGCAACTATAATTGTAGATATCAACTGACAGACACGAACAGTTTGCTTTTTTCCAAATTAAAGCATAGTAAAATGCTAAACTTGTAATATATTTTAGGTAGCCTCTTAACATTTATATGTCTCATAATTTTACTAAGTCTATAAAACCTAGTACCTACTAACTCTTATGTCATTGATTTTACTCAGTAAAAAAGATATGCAACAGCAAAAGGGATATGAGGAACATCAGACCAAATCTGTGAATAAGAACCTAACATATTTTGTGTATATTTTACTGAGTGGACCTCCAAGATAGACATAAATTTTACTTTTTCTTATTTGTTGTTATCTGAGGCTGTTGATCCTACTAGCAGTTTAACTCTTAACAACTGAGTAGCACCTGCTTCTTTAATAGCATTAATACCATTTCTTGACGCAAAGTGAAATCTTGCTTTTGCTTGTTTTAAAGGCATTCTGGCTTTATACCTGTGGATGGCTGTTTCAAGCAAGCTGTGAGATGTGGTCACTCTATTTAGTGCATTAATGAACTGCATGCCCTGGGCTTATGTAGGCAATTGTTAAGCCATGTAGTTTTTTCAGTTCTCCATTTCCAAAACCATAAAAAATTTCAATACATGCCAGGCAGCAATGAAGGGGTTGCTCCAGATTTATACCATTTAGATAAGCTTAGATTGCTTCTGGCTTTATTCTAGACTAAGTCTCCCCATGTGTAGGACAGCACATACGGGAAGGTTCCTAATAAGTTGTACACTTTGGAGGACGAAATAGAAACATCTTTTTTCTTATTTGCAATTATGTTTATGTCTCATTGGTAAAATCACATCTTTAAATGTTATGCAATGACATATTTCTTGTGTTTGTACTGCTGACTGCTGGGTAGAACACTCACCAAATCAGTCATCTATTAAGATACTTGGCAATCACTAAAAATCAGAATAGAACTCCCAGAGGGTGAGCATGCTTCAGTTTAGATTATTATTTCATACTAAGAAACACATTCTTGTTCTATTTTGGTTTTCAGGATGCCAAAGAACATGTTCTGGGCATGATTTGTGCTGAAAACCAGAGAAAATTCCACTTTATCCTATGCCATAAACCTGCTAATCATTCATAGATAAGATCATTAGAGCAAGCTCAAGTTAGAGTGCAGGATGTAAATCTTTGTGACATTAGTGCGCCATTTACGAAAATGCTTGTTAAAACTCTGCAATAAATAACATAATCAACTCTAGCAGTGTGTCCTCATTTTCTTTAATTTTTCGTCTTAAAAAAGTGAAAAGAAAGATTAATTAAAAGTCTGCCATTTATAAGACATACTTTGAAAACAATGATTATCATGCAAGGAATATTCCATAAAGATGATTTTATGATAATTATGTAAAAGTCAACTTGTTCAGAGCTCCCAGAAATTATCATTCCCAAGCTGTGGAACAACAAAAATGATTGAGTACCTAGAGAAGCTTTGATATAAAAAACTTAGCAACTCTTCCCCAAGTGATATATATGTGCATATACACACGCACACAAATACAGGCAAGAAGGAGGGAGGTCCAGCATTTGTGGGTTTGGCCTGTGTTGGAGATAGAAATCTGCTATTAGATTTATTGTGAGTATCAGCCTAAATTTTTGAAAGTGACAAAAAAGCTGAACTCAAGGCACTAAGAAGATTTTGGTTTTCCAGCTCCAAGTTCAGTTTGCAAATTAAATGATCAGAGACATCTCTTCATAATGCAAACATCTAAACCACATCTGAATCAGGCGTTACAAAATGAGGTCTGTGATTGAAAGTTCTGATGCAGGAAGACCAGATTTTTACATAGAGTAGAAGACAAGTTGTACATTGTCTACACTTTGATACCGTAGAGAACTAACAAAATACCATTTAATTTTATGAATAGAAACCCAATTGTCATCCAAAATCCAGCTAAAAGGAAAATCTAACTGTAAAAAGTCTTCTACTAGAAGTTCTTGCTTTATTCAAAGCTGTTCTTAAATCTTAGGATTCTCTGGAAGATCTCTAGATTAAGGAAAAAGCAGTTTCAAACAATTAGTAAATATGCAATTCTCTTTTCTATTATATCTTGTTTTATACACTTTCTTTCCATCAAACAAAATTTATTCTGTGCTCTTATTTCCATTCAGCAGCCAAAATCAAAATATAATGAGAGCATACAAATCAAATAATATGCAGCAAGTTTCCATTCTTTAGTGAGAAGAAGCCAGACTATTCTCTAGGCTACAATATTCCTGACAGCATGTGGCGTGAAGGCCCAGCCCTATCTGCTGCTGCAGAGTAAAATGCTCTTAAGAGAAGTTTTGAACAAAGAGAAACATTCAGTGTCCTTCTCCAAATACAGTAGAATTAGTGTAGCAGTCAAAGTTAATTTTCACATGGTCCCTGTGTAAAAATCGTGTGCGTTCTGGGGGATTAAAGCCAAATTCTGATCTCACTGATGTCAGATGAGATACCCCAGTGATGAATGTGGTTCCTGGCTTCCCAAGCAGCCGTCAGACTCAATGTGTTTCTAATAAGATGGAGACTTGGTAGGGGCCAGGTGCTCTATTAGTTTAAATTGTTAGAGAAGCAGGAGCTGTGTAGAAGGTTAGTGGATGGAAAATGTTTTATACCTCCCCTAAATGCCTACTCCAGGTCCAGAAATCCAGTTGCTGCAGCCCAGCATTTGTACTGGCTGAGTTTCTGACTGAGGTTTAAGTTATAAGCCTTCTATGTAATAGCAATAAAGCAAACATTTGATGTTGTATATTTGCAAGAGAACTCAGTTTCAGATGTTTAACGTCTCACTTATTTTCACTTGGGATAGATTTCTACCTGTTTCCCTCTAAGTAATTTTTTTCTTTGTATTTTCAAAATTACTCTTGTACCTGCTGTTTAAATAAATCTTTAGTTCAAAGGTAGCTGATATTCATTAAATGTAGTACTGAGCAATATACTTAGTGCAAGCCTAACACAAAAAACTGTGGCCGGGTAATGATGCTGTAATAAAAAATTTGGAATATAAAATGTTGTGTTACAAGGGGAAAATTAAACGAAGCTTCACAAAGCCAGGTCTGAGTAATTCAGACCATGTAGCAGTAAGGAGGCTGCCAAGCAGTGGGGTGATCTGCTGTTGTATTGATGGTTGTCCTGACTGAGAGACCTTGGTCACAACTTGCAATCCTTCCTTCTGGCAGCTGTGCAGCACCCTAAGGACCAGTGTTGCATTGTCTGCAACAGTGTTGCATGTCTGCTCTTTTTCCAGAATAGAGAAGGCTCTCAGCAAGATGTGAATTTCAGGATACATGGTGCAGGCACAGCAGAGTGGGGTTTTTCTGCTTGGACAGCACCTCCAGCAGTGCTTAGCACCCCTGTTCCCTCAGCAATCCTCCCCAGAGAGCCAGGCTGTGCACAGAAGTGACACTACAGCCCCATGTTGTTCCTCTTGGCTTCATGAATCCTGCACATTTTCAGGGACCCAGAAGAAAGAGGCTGGGGAGAAAGCTGCAATACACCCTTAGGCAATATGAATTAAGAATATCTCAGTTACCAGTAAAGTCTCGTTTTCTTTGAAAGTTTATACGTGTATTCACACTACGTGACTGCAGGCAGCACCTCCAGCATATTGCTGTGTAGCTGGAGAACTGCCCTGGAGTACTTTAAATGAATCAAGACAGGACTCTCTTTTTCATCACGGGGCAGTTTTGTGCCTAAAAGTATCTGTATTTGTGTAGTGTTGTTACAGAGAGGGTGAATGGAGTCCAGATGGCAGCTCTGCAATCTACAGAGATGAAAACACCCTACGGAGAGGTCACTGGCACCCTCTGAGCTGTAATGGAGCTTCAGATCATACTGTGCTGCCTTGCCTTACTGATGCTTAACAGGTTTTAGCATCATCTGTAACCCACTGAGACAGTCTCTGTGCAGAGATAACAGACCCTTTACAAGCCTTGAAACACAGATTTCAAAAGACAGGAAGAATTCTGTGGTTTTCATCCTTTCCAGATCACTTAAAAAATACATGGATTATATAGAACACGTAGGAGTACTTTAGGCAGAAAAAAATCATTGATTAATTTTTCAGCTAGGATGGAAACTGGACTTCTTCTCAGCAAGGCACTGAGGAGAAGTCCTGAGCATAACTTTTTCAGGAAAAAAAAGGGACTATTTTCACTGGATGGAAAGCTCCATGCTGACATGTCAGGGACATGTCAGATTCAGCTCATCCACGGACTAGGACTGTTATCTAGCAGAGACCCTCACTAACACATCAGGGAATTCTGCTGTAGTGGAGCAAGACAGGCCTTACTGTGAGAACTGCTTTACTTACTACAAAGATCCACCAACTACTCCTTAGCTGGCTGATTGCTCTGCTGGTCAGCCTCAGTTAAACACAGGCTGGGCAGTTTCATGGCAAAATGGTACCCAACAGAACATGAGATCATATTGGTTTTGTAGGAATATATAAACATAAGCCTTTCAAATGTCATCTGCTAAAGCGCTTGCCACATGAGGTGCTCATGTGCTCTGCATATGAGAGCTAACTAACCTCAGTGCCATCACAAGAGGTGGTGCTGTTCAGGAGTGCAGGCACTGGACCTGAAATGGACAAGAACACCAAAGGATAAGCCACTGCTGTAATAAGAGAGGATAAGATGTGAGAATGTTCTGACTACAACTCTTGGAATCAGTGCAGCAGCCCTGCTCCTGTGGCGGGGAGGAAGGCAGCTTGTGTCTGGGCCTCACATTGTGCATGTAAAACCAGACAACTGCTTGAAAACGAGATGGAAAATAACCATCTCACTCGCATGGCAAATTGTCAGAGTTTACCACAATTAACACATGCGTTGCCTTTCTTTTTGTAGTCTATTTATATTTGTGTGTGTATTTACTTAAAAGTAACTACTTTTACACATAAAAGTAATTATAGAACAAATAGTTCTGTATCAGGAAGGAGATATTAGTTCCCTTACAAAACACTTAGCTCTTATACCAGAAAGTAAAAAGATGGGGAAAAGCAGAATGTGTCCATATCTATATACATCTATATCTGTATCTATATCTATCTATACCATCTATATCCATATCTCTTTCCAGGAAGGCTTAGTAACCTTTTCCAGTCCATGAGTGCTAACTCTGAAAGCACATAGACATTTATTTTGCACATGCTCTATCAGTGTCCTGAATCCCAGTCCAATATACACATTGTAAGACTGTTTTCTTTCCTCTGCTGCTGAACATAGACAAAGGAGGAAATTTCTTTTTTTTTTCACAAGACGCACATCTTGAAAATCCTGGAACCAACGGCCCATGCAGTACATTGAACTAACTTCATATCCTCTTTTTCAATTGAAAAATATAAAAGTAATTCCCTCCTCGTGATGATTATTTTTTTTTCTGAATGAACCAATTTTTATGTAGGGCTCACAGTGAATGTTCACGAAATTAAACAAAGAAATTCAAATTGCTTCATTGCTGTTCATCAAGGGGCTAGTTAGGGGTAGGGAAAATAAAAAATCAGAAAAAGAACAAAAATGAGAGATCATTAATTAATCTTAGTAAAATTCTGTTTGCTTTGGGAACAGAATTTCTATTATAATATCTTAGAAACACTTGTGTTTAAGTATATTTTTTATTATGTGTGTATTTGAACATTATTAGACATTGCTGTACACTTTGCAATTAGTCTAATCTCTTACTTGAATATAAATGTGAATTAATTTTATTGATTTGAAAACAAGGTAAAATAGTAATATTTCATGATTCTATACAACTGTTAAAATGGAGTTTTTTTCAATACAACTTGGTACTCTGTAAATGGAAGGTGTAACTATTTGGTTTTTGGAACCAAGCATCTGAAAATTACAAAAAAAGGGTAAAGCCGTGTGAGCTACATTGGTATTAACTTTCATTGAAAGGCATTATATAGAAAAGTATATTTTCCCTCTGGAAAAGGGTAGCTCCGTTACAACTTGTGAGAAAAATAAAACCTAAATCAGAAGGAAAACATCTACACAGATAAGTCTTTTTACTCACTATGTGGTTTTGACACATGTTACAAAATGGGACAAATTTGCTTACCCTTCCTGAAGAGGTACGAAGTAAGGAATTGTGGAGGTTAGGGGGGCAAGGATTTCAGAAGTAGTTGAGATTGAAAAAAGAATAGAGTAAGAACTGGTGTCCTTGTAAGTGGCAGCAAATAAACTAATCAATCAAAAACCTCGTAAAGTTCAAGTTTAGGTTGGAGAAAGTGTTTAATTCAGGGCTGATTTTCACTTTATTGAAATCATTAAGCTGCAAATTTCGGGATTTACTCATGGGCATTCTCAAAATCACAGAAACTACTATATGTCAAGATCACACACGTGGACTTTGTTGGTGAAAAACAGTTGTCCATTTGTCTGGCTGATGTGAATAAGGTCAAGGGAGTTCAACACCTGCTTTAGAAAAACACGCTCATAAATTACTGTATTTTTCTACAACAGGTGTTGAACTCATCTAACCTTGGTCATGTCAGAAAGACAACTGTTTTCAGCACTATCTGATGGAGAAGTAAGCTCTGGTATGTTTATTAGCAGTATTTGTACTCTGGTTACATCTTTACATTCTTCTGGAAATGAACAGTTAATGGATTTGGTGAGGCAATTGAAATGTCTTCAAAGGGTTTTTTTTTTGCCTAAACTCTCTGTGTTACTTCAGGATAGGTGTACGAGGCTGGTAGGTGTCTGTACACACACTTGTGTAAAAGCATACCTAAAACTATTGTAGAAGCCAGGCTGCCATATGAAACAACAAAAGGCGCACCTCAGTTTTGTAACCCATAAACACACTCTAACCCACAGCGGCACAGCACTGTAAATTGCCTAGTCCCATAAAAGGAAAATCATAAAAAAGACAAAAAATGTTGCAAATAAGACCACTGAATTACAGTTAAGCATTGTTGCAACCAAATAGCTCATGTACAACTTCATAAACACTTCAACTGGTGCTCTTAAATTTCCAGATATATTTACTTTACTCCTCTAAAGCACATTAAAGAAAAAGTGTTCTTTGTTATCTGGGACTATTTGGAATATTTAGTAGTACACTTAACACATCATAATATCTGTCACAGACTTTCCTAAAACACCAGGGAAAATGCATACCTCAGGAGAGGAATAAATCTCTTAAAAGGTATTAGTGTAATTAAGTAGGTGACCCTGTAGAGGTGAAGTGCCTGTTGCTATTGCTGGATATTAGTCCTGATTCAGCAGAGTGCTTAAGCAAGGCCCACTAAAATTTGTAGGCAAATATATGTGCAATAAATGCAAGTTACTCCCTGAGACATGGTCCTACACAGCTGAGACATGGCTATTATGCTGGTTCTGGGGCATTTTGTCTTTTTCTTCCCGATGGAAAGCAGCCTTACAGCATGTGACAGAGATGTCCAAACATAAATTATACCTGTGTGTTTCAAGTTTACTGCTCTTCTCCTGAGTTGTCTCGGTATAAATACTGTCCCCAGCACACATGCTTGAGAGTAGGGTTCAAAGCCTTGTATATCCTGTGACAAATCTGCAAGAAAGCCGAGCAATGAGTTTAATATTTGCAGGCCTGTGAGTGTTCACAGACAATCACAGAGAAGGGTTGAGTTTGGAGGGGGCCTTTGGCAGCTGTTTTGTCCAACCCTCCCTGCTCAGAACAGGGTCAACTAAAGCAGGTTGCTCAGGGCCATGTCCCATGGGGTTTTCAGTTATCTCCAAGGATACAGACTTGATGATCAGTCTTGACAACCTGTTCCCATGTTACACCAGCCTCGCAGTGAAAAAGCCCTTTTTCTTATGTTTGAGTAGAATTTCCTGTATTTAAATATGTATCCTCTTGTTCTTTCCCTGGACACCACTGGGAAGCCTGGCTCTGTCTTCTTTGCTCTCTACCATCATATAGTTACACAAACTGAGAGGATCCCTCTGAGCTGTCTCTTTCCCACGATGAGCAATCCCAACTCTGTCAGCCTCTCCCCATATGTCACAGTCAGGAAATAAGATTAGGCTCTTGGTGTCCTGCCTGTACGAGGCTGGCACTGTTTGCCTGAGGGGCCTTGCCCTGAAAGCAGCGTCTGTACTGCTGAGAAAGGTTTAACTGAAAGCTGCTAGCATGCAGAGACAGGACCTAAGGGGAGACAGGTTATTTTTCCAGAGAATGCTAATTTGGAGTATGGACTAAGTCATTGTGGAAGAGGGATTCTAGGAGTGGCCACCTGAGGCAGAATGTATGATCTGTCTTTTATGGTATAATCTTACTGTGGTGTTCTTTTTAAATGAAAGACAAACTCCATGAAGATGATGAATGAGTAATTTCCATATTGTAGGAGAGCACTGGAAGATCAAATTTTCTTTCACATACTTTACTGAAGACTGAAATGTTGCTTGCAAAGTCTGTTTCTGAAGCATTTCATTTCAGTACAAGCTTTGGAAACAAAGAATGGATAAAGGGAAGCTAGATTCATGCAGCACATAAAGCACTGACCATGAAAGCAACTGGCTTGTGTACTGCTATTTTAGCTCCTAGATCCAGGAGTCCAAAGGGCGTTTGCTACTCTAACTCTGACAGCCCTTTGCATGATTCTTACAGACTCTAACATGTCTTCTGTCTCTGACATTCCTTGGTTCCATCTTCCCTAACCAGTTACAAATCTTATTTTGCTACTTTTCATTGCTAAATCTGTCTTATATTGGGAAATTTTGAAACAGTGATGTAATCTGGCTCTGTGATTACAGCTGAAATTAATTTGCCTGCCTGATACTACACTACAGTGCTTAAATTCATGATGGGATGCAAAGTATGCTTCCTTTAACTTTCTGTTTTCTGGATCCTCATGGGCACGGCAGGGGAATTGATGTTTCTGATGTCCCTGTAGGTAAGAGTCGCCTGACATAAAAGATGGATCCCAAAGGACTGAACAAACAAACTGAATAGCCAGAGGAGCTGACAGACCAGCTGTCACTGCACACAGAAGCCAGTGAAGGAGAAGGAAGGTATGTGGTCACCTCTTCACTTGGCTGCAAAATTCTCATAGCTGTTCAGGCAAGGAAATTCTTCCCCTTTTCTTTGATCCTAAAGATTAAGAATTCGGTCTAGAAATGGCTGAACAACACTTTTACACTCATGCAAGATGTACATACAATCCCTGCTAAGCATGCAGGTGTTTCAACTTCCTGTTTCCCAGCACCTGAGAGCCTGCTCAGGTAGGAGATGTTCCTGTGCACCTACTTGCCTGTTTGCAGGGTATTTGCAAGAGCTTTGTGTGCTGGAGGTGCCCCAGTCACACGAGGGGCATGTTGCATGTTGCAGTAGCAGTTGAGGGAAGTGTTTTTGGTAGCCCTGTTTTCCAGAACAATCTCACAAACCTGAGTGAGTGGACAAAAAAAAATCAATCAAATTAATGTCAGTGTGAAAAATGTGAAGTAATTAATCTCGAGGAAAAAATGGTCTAAACTGTGCTTATAGGATTCTGAACTTGTAATTGGCAATTATACCTCAGGGAAGAGAGTTAGAAATCTTCACCAGCAGTTCTCTGAAGTCATTAACTTAAGATACAGTAGTAGCCAAGAGGAAATAAAAATTCATCAGAAAGGGCATCAAGAGCATAACAGAAAACATAATTTTGCTGCAGTACAAAATCTCACATATCCTGCATGCCGTCTGATGTTTGATTCTCACATCACACAGAGTCATAGTGGAGTTAGAAAAGGTTCAGAGAAAGGCAGGACACGTGATTAAAGATGTCAAGTAATTGTATTAAAAGAAGAGACTAAAAGGACCTAATTCAAAACTTTAAGTACAGAATACTCAGTGGGAAATATGAAGGCAATAAATGGAGTGAATGCAGAGCTGCTAACTCACCAAACCCTTCATTATCCCGAAATTTGTTGCCACAAATTTTGGAGACAATTTCAGCAGAGGATACAAGAACTAGGAACTCCTGAAAAACCAGTCTAATACTATATCAAAGAAAATTAACAGGAGTTCCTCAATCAATTACTCTGGACATGGGCAGAGTAGCAGAGAGATAGTGGTCAAGAGCACATGTGCTCCCTGAATAGCATCCCCTAGGCTGTAGTGGAGGCAGAATACTGGTCCTTCTTGCTTTCTTATTTTCTGAGCCCTACTGAGATATTTTCATCTGCTTCAGAGCATCCCAGTCTCCTCCCATTTCCCCAACCTCGTGTACAAGAGCCAGCTGGGCTGCAGATTACAGAGCAGTAGATAGGTCAAGTTAATACTTCTGGTGTGGGAAGTGACAAAGTGGTAAAGGGACTGCAACAACATGCAGGAAGTACAGGAGAATCTCAGGCAACTTCTGGAGAGTGAGAGACGTAGTAAAATGATTAAGTCATCTGCTCCATATCCTGGCTGGCTGTTTAAGGACTTCTGTCAGAAGAAAGCATAGAGAACATCAGGCTGATAGACAGTAATAACAAAAAAAATATAAATTATTCCTTCTGGTGCCTTATATTCTCTTTTTGGCTCCTACAACAGGAATTGTTGAGAGTAGGATTATGGGAGGCCATGAAAAGGCTTAAAATCTGTGCCCTACTTAACCACCTCTGATTCTGTATGTGGGAAGGAAGTGGCCTAAATCTGACCCATCTAATATATATAATATATTCCATGGCATGTAATGTTTTGACAGCTTAAGTAGATATACGAGCACTGAATTGGTAACTCATTCAAATAAAAATTGGTATGCCTCCTTATCTAAGTATTGCAAGTTCTGGTTTTATTCAGATAATTGTGTTTATTTTTTCTTTTCCAACAAGATAATTGTGCATATTACTTCAGTCTCTGGTATGTGTTAGGCTTGTCCAGGTTTTTTCTAATGCACTCTCATGAAATTTTAGATATAGATATTATCTCTGTTGGTAATGGGGAATGTAGGTGCTGGACAGGAACAGGAGATTAAGAATCTACTTTTCCTGCCTCACAAACACATTGTTTATGTCAGATTTTTTTCCCCCCAAGTATAACACTGTGTGGACTGTGTGAACACATCTTAAATGGGCTGATCTTTATAATGTACTTGCTAAAAATATTTCATTTTATGCATCAGGAGCTAAGCTACTGAAAAAATTGTGTTTTGTCAGGAGAAGTCAGTGGCAGAGAGACAAGAAATGGCTGCAGAGTGCCTTAACCACAAAGCTGCTATAGATCAGTGGAAATGATGGGCCATGGAACTACTCGTTTGGTGAGTTCAACATAAGAAGTGCAGAGCACTTCTAGGGACACAGTGTGAAGGAGAAAGATGAGTTTTATCTACAGTGTCTAATCTCCTCTAATAATGATAAAATTTGGCACACATTGGATAATTTCTTTCCAAGTATTTAAAGCCCTTCAGCATGCCTCTTACCCAGGTAAGTGGTATATCAGGGATTACACTACTGGGAACCTGCACAAGGAGAGAGGCCAGGTCTGTTTTTGGGAAAACTCCCAATGAATCCCTGAAACTTGGACCTTCCATCATTTGTTTTACTCACATGAAAATTTATGAATTAATTTTTTCTTTAGTGCTGCCTTCCTCTTCCCTTCTTCACTTTTTTGCATTTCTTTCCTCAACACTGTTTTTTCTTTGCCCAGTAAATGTCTGGTTATTCCTGATGGCTCAGCCTCTGAGTGGTAAACAAATTTTCATCCCTGCTAAAATATTTTCTGACTTCTGAAGCCCCATGTGTGTTCTGGCTGGCTGAGAAACCTATATTAACACTCAGGGACATTGTTCTCATACTGCAGAGAAAGAGAACCAAGGGGATAGGGAATATATCCTGATTATGCCTTATTCATGTAGAAGTCTGACAGGCAAATAATTGCTGCCATTGATCACAGAGAGTGAATTAACAGCTTGGAAATAGTGCTTCCCACATTCCCACCTCTTGTCCTCAGGCCTAGGACCAACATGAATTGTGAGCACATCTGCTTGCAAGTATTCTATTCTCATACCAATTTGTGTTCTGCAACAATGCTGTAGTGTCTATTTCTGAAAAGAAATTTCTACCTGAAAAATGTTTGTATATCTATATATCTATATCTATATATCTTGCTCATATAAATAATACCTTTCACTCTTAAAGTAGCATCAGGAATACAGGTCAACAATTTACTGTGCAGATACCAAAGGCTGGGGAAGTAGACTGTACCTTTGTCCAACAAGTGCATATCTCATTGGCCAGGTAAGAAGATAAAAAGTGTGGACAAGATTTTGCAATACTTAATACCAAAACTTGAGTTCAGATGCTGAAAGGAATCTCTCCCTAGATACAGTCTTTGTCTGCTCTTTCCTTCATTGGTCTCCTTTTTGTTGCCAGTTTTATCGTGCCTTTTACCTTCATTCTCTTCTTTTTTTTTTGCTGTCTGAATTACCTCTCTTCCAAGAATTTGATAGGCACTGCTATGGAGGTCTTCTGAGAAGACTGGAAGTCAAGATGAGGTTTGCAACAGAGTTAAAACAGAGCTGTGGAAGCCACTGAAGGATTCCTGCACTCATTTGGTTTTAACCTTGAAATCTCAGTTCAGATAGCTGTTCCTTTGGGTTGCTAGAACTCAGAGCAGCACAAAAAGTGACTAAACTAATTAAAAAAAATAAATTATTTGTGTAAAACAGATACTGGTATAGGTTTCTGGAAAAAATCCTAATCTTGCCATTTCCCAAACCCCCTGAGAAGCAGAATGGCTGAAGGAACCTTGTTCATTCACAGACTGTAATTATGAGTGCTATTTCATATTGATTAATGGCTGAGATAGAGTTATGTGTGTCAGTTTCTCCCATTTAATGACTCATGTTAAAGTGTCCCAAGCTTCCCATTGCCTTTAATTTTGCCTCCCTATTATGAGGAAATAATACATCTTATAGTAAGATTGTTTGAGTTCTTTTGAAATAAATCAGTCCTTTCAGCCTTAGCCAGGTAAGCACATCTTATAATCTGGAGTTCTGGGGACTCAAAAAGGTCACTTTATTTTGCAAATAATCAAATCCTTGACTGCATATTTGGACACAGTATTAATACAAACATAGAGTTGAGCAGTTCAGAGGTTACAAATTAAGAAATGCAATTGTGCAATTTCTTTTTTCTGTCAACACAAAAATGAAAGAGAAAGTCCAGTGGGAGCATACTGTACATGCACATAGTTGTAGCAAAGAGCTGAAGCATATTAATGAATTTCTCATGTATTTGTCATTGTATGCCCTTACTGCAGACTACTAAAGTCTTTGATTAGGAAAGCCTGGAGCCAAAGGCAAGAAAACACCAAAATAACTTGAAAATTCCCTGTGATATAATGCAAGACTGAAGAGTAAAAATTGGAACTCAAGGCAGAGAACATTCCATTCTGTCAGAGGATCTCTGAAGGAATGAATGAGGAACAGCAATTAAGTACTGAAATCTGCTCCACTATACACTCTCTGGGTTATCCTTGTATTGTCATGAGCATTTCTCTCAAAGCCACAAAACTACAGAAAAAGGGGAATTCTGACATGCTTGCTAGAAAATACGACAGAAAAATTCCTGTTACTTATGGAGAAAAGCAAAACACATTATAATTAATGGAAGATTTTTATACTTCATTTCTACACAAGCTCTCTTTGGTTGCACAGTCAAGTCTAAAAGATCCCTTTGCAATTTTCATACTTTGACTCTTGGGTGTGTAGGTAATGAAGTTCTATTACTCATTCAAATTTTTAAGATGGCCAAGGACTGAAGTAAGTAGTGTGTTCCTCATAATCTATTTTTTGTTGCTATTTATGAAACTGTTCTGACATTATGAGGATTTTGCTTATTGTGTCTTGTCAGTATCAGGTCTTACATTGTTACCCTCCTGACTCCAGCCTGGCATAACTGCAGCACCATCTCTGAGGATGAGAATGTAGATATTTAACATATGCATCCTGCTCAAAAATCAACAACTGGTCTCCATGTCTCCCTTAAAAAATGTCAGAGATCCAGGCACATTCTTACATCAAAGAAAGATTTATTATTTGGAAAGTGTTCAAGAAGAAAACTATTTAGGTAGAAGAAAAAGTAATCATTAATGATCATTAATGACTTTTTTTGAAGTCACAATATGTATTTGGTGTAAATTTTAATTAATCTGTATGACTTTTTGTTTCTGTGGTTGCTCAGACTTTCATAACAGTAATTTGATGTGAACTGCTCTGAATCCTTGCGTGCACAGGCTTCCAAATGAGTTACAGCAGCACACTCGAATGGCATAAGGAAACCCTCAGACCTACCCATGCTGACTGTGGGGCAGAGCAGCAAGGTTCTCTTTAAGACCAAATTCACTGTCTCTGTCGACAGTGAACCTGAAAACATGGCCCCAGACATGATGGGGCCGTGCCTAATGGAGCATGCAAGCTGCTGTGTGCCTGAGCACCTGAAGGGAGCTAACACAATGCCAGCATATCCGGGCAGGCTGGCTGCTGCCTGCTTGCAAGTTCCCACAAGTCACCCACGTCGGTAAGAGATGAGCGGGTTGCTGCATGCCCACAGCCACTTCTGCTTTTAGAAGAGGTGAGACCATACCTGCTAGAGCTGATTCATGGCTGCCTCTTTTCAGCATATCAGTGCCACCGTCTCATGTGGCTGGCAAGGGGGGAGCTGGTGGGCAGCATGAAAAATGAAACTGATGTTATCAGAATGATGAGAAAAATGAATGGATAAATTAAAAAGCAAGTAGTACCTATGTTATGCAGCATGAGGCCAGGTGGGGAGTTGGCATTGAGACACCGAGCATCTGTACAGGGAAGAATGAGTTGCATTTGTCCAGGTTCAGTGGTTTGCACCAGAACATGCCTGTTCATGAGGATCCCATTAAGAAAGGTGCTCAGACTCTGTAGAGTAAAGCTTAAAATTCCCGTTATTTGGGTTAATGCTATAAAGAAGGTTGGACTCGATTATCTTAGACGTCTTTTCCATCTTAGTGATTCTATGATTTTGTGATAGGGAACATGTTAAACATGTTCAGCCTTGGGTGGGCAGACAAGGAGTGAAGAGTGTTTTCTGTGATGTATTTTCTGTGTCTTGGACATGTAGCACTGTCACCTGAAAAGTCTTCAGTGCAACCACTCTTCTTTATTTGTGCCCTTCTGTCACCAACTCTGGAACTGATCCTGTTGTGGCTTGTACCAAGGGGAGTTGAGCAGATCCCTCAAAGGGAGCCTTATGCCATTTTCCCTGGTTTCATGAGGAAAAAAACCCAAAAGAATCTTTAGAAGAGAGATAGGTTGACTGAACTTCCATTCTCAGAAAACTATCAAACTGCATACTTAAACAACGTATTTGTAATTGCAAGAATGCTGGAGGGTAATAAGTTAATAGCAGGGTGAGCTTATAAAGAACAAGTGACATAGTACTAATCTCATTTCCTTTTATAACACGGTAATTTGCCATGTGCATAGTAGAGAAATAGTATATGGTTATCTTAATTTGGTCTTAGATGATATAAGCAACTTGGGGATATGTGGTAGAGTAAATCTCATAACATGGGAACTGGAAAACTGGTTAGAAAACTGTACCCAAAGGACAGTTATTAATATTGCTCTTGCAAAAGAGATGACTGTGTTAAGCATGTTTAGGAAGCTCTTTTCCTAAATCAGTATCTCCACCATTTCCACTAGTGACTCAGATGCTAGGGGGGAAAGCATTTTATTTTAATATTGAAATACTAAATAAATAAATTATATTTCAATAAGTGTTGCAGCAGACCTCTCATTAGGGGTAGAAATGAGCCAAGACACAGACTCTCATTCAACAACATGAAAAGGATCCCAGTTTATTCTTCTTTATAGCTCAGTTATCCTGACTCCAACTATTCACTGACTCTGGCTGCAGCAAGCTCCTACTGGAGGGTCCAACTGCAGACTCTGACTGCTGGTTATTTCCTGCTGGAATATGACTGCAAGTATTTCCTGGCCACCTTTGACCACAGGCTTTTACCTAGCTCGACTATGACTGCAAGCTCCAACAGCAGCATCTAACTCCGCCAGACCCAGACTGACCTCACAGCAGATCTTTTACAGCAGCAACTCTTCATCATTTCATGCTTTGTATTTCTCTGGATCATTCCTTCTTCCTCAGGGCTCCTCTACCTCCTCAGGGCTCCTCTACCTCCTCAAGGCCCACTTCCTCCAGGTCTTCCTTCAGTACCTCCTTCTTCAAAGTCATCCTCTGACCAACCAACACAGCCCTTTCGTTGCACTTATCTTTATTAGTCACAGCTGCAACCCATTAAGGGCAAGACTGTTCCTCTACTTTGAAAATTAGTACAACTCTTTAAGACTCATCAGGGGCAAGGTCACCTTTAATCCTTTCTTCTACACCTACAAATAAAGACAAGAACAAAGTAGTAAATAGTGAAATAATTATTTTCATGATTAGAAGATGCAGAACAAATAGTTAAATGGCCTTTCTGGGCAAAATAATTTGGAGGTTTAGTAGATCACAAACTGAATATAATGACCGATGCACAGAAGTGAGTCAGACGTTAGAAGTTTGCATTGTAACTCTCTCAGTTAGCTCTGGCAAGACCTCACCTAGACCCTTATGCTAAGCCTTGGGCAGCCATTTTAAGAAATTTTTGAATCCAAGGAAATCAGCAAAGATGATCAAAAGCCCAGAAAATCTGACTTCTGAGACTGAAAAGATGAGGTTTGTTTAGTCTAGGGAAGGGAGAACTGAGGAGAGATGTGAGAACTGTGTTTAAATACATAGAGAGTGCTCTGGAAAGGTTAGAAACAAATTGTTCTTCTTGTGTATTGGAGGTCAAGAAAAAAATAAAATGTGCTCAAACTGCAGTGCAGGGAATTCTGGTCAGACACAAGAGAAGATTTCCCAGCTGTAAAATAATTAAGCACTGGAATAGATCTCCCACCAGATACAATACTTCAGGGCCCCTTGATGCACTTCCAGCCTTCTTACATGGCATGAAAAATCTCTCCCCAGCAGTTCAGTTTAGAAAATGTTTTGTGTAAGTAGAAATGAGAAATGCTAGAAGGCAAGGTGTGGAGACAAGTTCATATTTTGACTTAGATGGAGAGAGCTGGGTCAGAGGAAAATTCATGCAGCAAAAGTAAAGTAGTGTGAGCAGCTGGGTTTACCCAAAAATAGTGGAGAAGAAAATGGATCTAAAACCAAATGAGTTTTCTGATAGAGTGTGAACTCCACCATGACTCCAAGTTAGGAGAGTAAGTGGCCCACTACACTTGGTATTTGAGTATTTACCAGAAAGACCCCCTGAAACTGAAAATATAATTAAAATATCTTGGCTTTTCTAATTTTGTGTCATTGGCCAAATAATGCAAAAAACATTCTATAAAACTATCTTCAAACACCCACCATTTGATTAGGTGGTTGTCAGTGATGTGTTACAGGGTAAAGGTCAATTGCACTACGTTTTATGAACTTGTTTGATGAAACAACAAGAGGTACAAAAAGATTTCATGCAAGGAATGGTATTTTAAGAACAAATCATAGACTTTTATAGACCATATTTCCTTCCAAAATGCTTGGAGTATGCATGCTAGTGTACACATTTGTCACCTTGCTGTTCTGAAATATTTCTCTCCCATTATCTCATACATTGTTGAGGCTCTTTGTGCATTCAGCTGACAAAGCAATCTTTCACTTTAGGATCCAGTATTTTATGCTGCTTAGTGCTAACCACAGCTGTCCAAAGCCACATGGTAATTCTGGTCAAAAATATTAATTGAGTTGCATCAGCAGAATATTTCATGGACATTCATAATGAAATCCTAAACTTCATAAACTTCCTGGGAAAGTTTGCTTTCTGCCCAATTGTCTCTAGTGCTCTTGTATCAACATATTATTTCACTTGTGATGGTGAACTGATAATAGAATACTACACAATATTATAGTGGAAAGCTACAGCTGTGGCTAAGTAGAGAAATTACAATGTTTTACTCAAATCCAGCTAATCCAAAGATCTCCCTCTCAGATGAACATAATCCTTCTTGAAATAGCTCTTCATCTTATTCTGGACTAAAACCAGAAAAAGGAGAAGTAACAGGAGTGGAATTAGACCTGACTGATGATGTTAAGGCAAGTAACCTGTACAGTGAATATGTGCTTAGAAAGCTATCTTGAAAGTGTATTGATGTCTGATAACTGTACCTAGAAATTCCCTTCAAAAACATGTCCCTGACTAAGTGTGTTTGCACAGCAAGAATAAGTTTCTGCCTCAAAGGGTTTTCAAACTAAATAAATAAGAAAGAAAAGAAGTGGAAGTATGCAGAGAAATGAGCATGTTCAAGATGTTGTAGCCAGGGTGTTGGAAACATTGGTAGCGCTTCTGAGTCCCAGCTCAGTGACTCAGTGAAGCACATTACCTGAAGAAATTTAAGTTTCACATGCAAATACTTCTTGAAGGTCTAACTGCATCTGGCTTGCTCATAGTATTTGTCTTTTGATTTCAAAAGGCCATATGAATAAGGTAAGACAGTCTAGCCCTAGACTTCTCTAGTTTTTCATCTCTTTAGGCTGCTTATATTCTTTCTTTGATAGACAGATCACCAGATCTTCCTCATCAAGACACCTTGTGAAGGTTGTGAAAGTAGTAAGTCTTCATCAGACTCTTCTTCCCTTTTCTGTCACACAATTCTCCCTTTACACTCTCTATTCTTGTGTAAATAATTATATCAGTTTTCTGGTGTCATGGGGAATCTCTCTCCTCTTTATTATAGAACTTCTTTCAGCGTTACTGTTTCCCTACAAACAGTCCCTTTCCATTTCTAGTATTGCCTCCTGTTGTATTCCATATGGTTTAGATTATTTTCTCTCAGTGTTGTTAGCTTGTAAGACACGTTCTTTTTACAGTTGTTTTCCACCCATGATTTTTTACTCTTGATCTGTCTACACTGTTATTTGTATCTCCTAACAAATTACAATCATATTGTAGCATTTTACCATACAATGAGGATTTTTAAATCCTTAATCAGGAAACATGATGGCTTTGTATCTGATCTCATTGACATAGTACTCCTTAATCTCCATCTTTGCTTTCTTCCTCCTTCCTCTTCCTTTCCCAATTTCTCTATCTTACTTTCTCTGCTGTGTCTTCAAAAAGCCACATATGTGCAGATGTCACTGTGCATATTAAAAAAAAAATTGTATCTTGATCTGAACTATTGTTTCCCTACTAGTAATGGCTTTTTAAAGGTAAGATCACCTGAAACTAATCTGGTCTGCCAAAGATTAATACATCTCCATTTGCTCTAATTCATGTATTGTTCTGTCAGTCACAAGGTTTTTACCGTTTACATTGTCACAGACCTGAGACAATGTGCTTTTGTGCATCGTTTTCTAAAAAAACGATGGGTTTTGTTAGATTTTTTTCTGGTTTTGTTTGTTTGTTTGTTTGTTTGTTTTGGTGGAACTGAGCATGTAAATCAGTGCTCTGCACAACCGTAGATAATGAAAATATTAGCAGAATCATCAAAACTTGTCTTTCACCAAAAGTAACGCTACTAAGCAATGTCTATGCTGACTCAAGTAAGTTTCACCCATTAAATCTGTACCAATGTTCTCCTGCTTCTGTAAAACTGCTCTGCTCTAATGCCATGGAAAAGAAAGTGTAGGGCTCAAAACAATGACTTGGAAAATACAGTCTGATCCCAAAGCTTATTTTTTTTAATGTTTGGTCTAACGTATAATTGTCAGATTACCTAATACAAAATATTGCCTCTCCCTGTAAGCTCTGTTTTTCTATAGTGTTCAACATAATGACCTTTCAAACATCTTGAGGCAAATAAAAGCAAAGAAAAGACTACCTAAGTATTCTGGCATCTCAAGCTTTAGTAAGGACAAGAATATCCATTAAGCAGCTACTAATATATTTGGTAGTTATTGCCCATACCTTCATCTCTTTTAAATGTTGTGGTCACTGGAAAGGAAAATAGTACTTGTGAATACAGACATGTAAATATACCTCTGTTAGAAAGTTAGAAAGCCTATAGTTAGAAAGAAAGTTAGAAAGCCTATAAATCTTACAAACTCTGCTATGGGAGTCATAAAACGACTGATAAAAAATATAAAACCTGTATTTGCTAAAACAGAAACAATATTTGGACACGAGTTTTGTAAATCCTGCTCATGACATTACTCATCGTCTCCTAGGAAGAAAAATCCTAATGCATATACAGGTTTGATTGTCCAAGTGACTGCATTTGGAGCAAATTCATGAGGAAGTTTGCATCCCTTTCAATGAAGTGGCTCGGAGGATGATAGGAACCTGTTCAGAACATGTTCTGTGTCTATAAAGAGTTCAGATGTCTTTGTCTCTCAGATACTTGTCCAAGAAATACACTCAGCATAAGAAAGTAACTGTACAGCATTTGGGCATCTTGGCAAGCCAGGTAGCTTTAAACAATTTTTGCACCTTTTAGTGACACTCCAGAGACTGGAGAAGTGTTTTTTTTAATTTAGACCGCACCGTCTGTAATTTTCTAAGCATTGCATGGCATTTAACCCTCTTTGAATTTATTCCTTCTGACCTCAGAGTGCTGCTTGTGCTTTGAAGGAGGTCCTAGAGGAAAAGTTTTATGCTCACCTCTCTATATTGCTCAGGGAGCTCTTCTCTAGACAAGCACAAGAATTTTAGTCTCTTTATAGCAGCCGGCACTTTTATTTGTTCTGACTCTTGCATTAGAAAACCTTACCTCCTAACCATAATGTAGTGGCTGCATTAAAACACCTCTGCTGTTTTTGCTAGATTGCATATTCCAGTGGTCCTTACCAGGCAGTCTCAGAGGATATGGTGGAGAATGATCATCTTTTAATCCTGCAGTATTCCCAGGATTATTTAATGAAACCTATGGCGAAGACCTTCTTTGGTCTTTTTTTTTTTTTTTTTTTACATTTTGGTCTTTATAAAAGCCTGTTCATTTTCTGTCTTCTTACATTTTATGGCTTTTCCACAAATGGGGGAAAAATATTTCCTGGGCGTAAGTTTTCAGCTTTGTTAGTACTGTGTGGAACTAGACAAGGACGTTCCATTTGGCCTCATAGAGAAGTCCTGAAAGTTTAAATTTGAGGCCTAAAATTAGAAATCATCTGAGGGGAAAAGAAAACAAACCAACCAACCTTACCCAAAAAAGATGATTTAGTGTTAGCACCACGTGCTGTCTTCCCAAATACTTCTACAGCCCACCGCTTTGCTCTCCCTCTCAGCTGGCCTATAATTCTCTGTCCTATAAAAGGGCTTTGGTGTCACTTTCCTGCATTTTTCTCTTTCTCAGGCACCTCCGTCAGCTTTCAGCACTGCATTTCAAGCTCCAGATCTGATCCTGCTTTTGCACACAGCTCAGTGGGGGGATTATGGCCCCGTCTCCCTTCCCCATTCATTCCAGCTTTATGAGCAGTGCTGTGTTTCAGCAGAGAAGTCGGGTCCTGTGCAGTGCTACTCTCCTCACATCATTGCTACCAGGGCAGGGGGCACTGTGACCTGATGGATTTCTATAGATTTCATATCAGTGTTGCTAACAGTGGAAAGGACAAAAAGCAAAGATAATTGGGACCCAAGAATTCTCTTACTTGTATATCATGCAAGCACACCCAAATTTCAGATCCAATAAATTTATCATGCATTTTCACAGGAGATCACCTCAGGCATGAATTGTACTATGTCTTCTTGTGATTTGCAAAATAAGCCCCTTGCAAATGCAGATAGGATGGCAGTAAATAAGATAATTCAGCAAAACCTAATTCATAAAAATGTACGTGTATACTCCCTTCCCTGTGGCAATATATTCCAATGTTTAAATCAAGCTTCATGTTTCTTTTAAACAAGTCTTTAAACCTGCCTTAATGGAAAAGTTATTCAAAAGTTTGAAAATATCCTCTATCACATTATTTATGACCTAAAAATATTTTTCCAGGACCATAAATTATTCTAAGCTTGTTTCCCCAGGAGTCCCATTATAAAATGAACTTTAAAGCAACCGTTGGCAGGTGAATTTAATACCAGTCTTACAAAATATAAAGTTCCAGCCCTGCAAACGCATCTGTGTCTGACTTTAGGCTGATGATTATTTCTACTGACTCAGTGGAGGTACTCCCACTAAAGTTAAGTACATCTATTAAGTGTTTGAAGGCTTGTATCTGAAAGTACCACAGTAATAATCATAAGTAAATATTGGTACAGCCTTTCGTTTCTCTAAATGTTTAATTCTTCAAGCATCTTTAAGATTCCTAACTAAGAAGTTTGTTTTGCAATACTAAAAGTTTTGGAGCAAACCCAAAAGCTGCAGACCTTGCCAATTTTGATTTACACGGGTATCAGCGATTTCTGGGTACTCCAGTTCTGGTTTGTATCCCTGAAATTTAAGATTAGTATGCTGTGCCCAACTTATTACAGATAAAGAAAATTTACTATCGTCAGTTACAGCTTTATGAAATGTAGAAGTGTTGGGTTTGGGCTTGACTGAGACCAGAAACCGGACAAATAGCTGCTTATCGGGAAATTCTTAAAGATAGGTCAGAGATAGAAAAAAATAAGTTTGTTTTGGAGAGGACAATGTTTCCAACTCGTCTAGGCTAGAAAAGCAGACTTTGACTGAAAACATTCAAATTCTTTTATAGTTAGAGATTTGCAGTTAAATAAGTGTAAACACAGTTTGACACATTTTTAAGTGTGTTTGTCAGCACAAGTCCACATTTCAACTGTAACTGCCAAACTGTGCTTTAAGTATGGACTCTTTTTCTTATCAGAGCCAAAAAGGGACAAGAGGGAAGAGTCTGCCTCAACTATACAGGCACACAAACATACCAGCAAATTCTCCTTCATAGTGTTCATTATAAGTCAAGGACTATTGCATGTTACATCTTCAATAGGCTTGGAAATATCTACTTTTTTTTATATATTCCATTTTTTCTTATATTCTTCCAGTGCACATGTGATGGACACAGCCCATCAGCATGAGCATTTCAGAGACTGACAGGAGTTCACTGTAGCTGTGTTTAAAACATCTACAGCTTTTATGGAAGAAAAGCAACTACTTTGCAAGCAAGTACATTAAATGAGAATTGAAAGCAAGTACCAACCTTGCTGCTGTGGTCCCAGCTGCATTCATAGGTAAAGCAGTATCAGCTTTTGTAGAAAGCGCTCTGCAAACACTGAGGTGGAACATATTTCAAAAGGGGCATACAGAGGACTCACTGATCTGCCAGACATCCTTTCCAATGCTGGAAATATGTGTGAGAGAGGGCTTGTTAATGCAAAAATGGTGAGAGAAGTGTCTTATTGTCACATTTTGGGGATTGAGAAGCGTGGTAGTGGCAAATGAACCAACTTCTTTTAAAGTAAAAGTACTTCTGATGACAACAGGAAGCCTTCATATACATGTGGAGGCAAGTGTGACTGTCAGTAGGTGGAAGTTAGCTGTGCATATCTGGGCAGCATGCCAGCATGCACTGACCATCACCAGGGATCAGAGAGGTCATTATAATAGGAATTCCACCTCAGTTTAATTTGCTGAGCGTAACTGATGCACTAGTACCAGGAAGGAATGGAATTTTAGTGCAAAAATGATCCATTAAAAATCACAGTGTAAATTTGTGAACATTTGCAGTATGTTGTCGTCTTTACCTGTAAGTAAATTTGCACTTCAGCTCAACACATAAACCTCAAAAAAACTCAGAATTTTTTAATAATAATACTGTATTTTAAATGGCAGTAGGAAAGTTAAACAAAACATAAGCAGAGGAGATATTGCATGACTCTTAGAGTATGAATTCTAACATCAATTAAATCAAGCTCAACTACCACATTCAAGGTTTCCAATAAAAAGGAAAGAAAGTATCCATTTGGACAAATCTGCAGTTGCCATGATTTTATATCAAAAACCTGCTCCAAAGCTACTCTAATAATAGAATGAATTTTCATAAAATACTTCTGCTCAGTGAAGGATTCCCAGCCCCCTGAAGCGTGCAAATGCCAGTTAATTTCAGATGCTCCAAACTCTGGTAATACAATATTGTATAGAAATCTCCCCCTGGCACACCACTGCTCTTCAATGCCAGGGTTCTGCACATAGCTTGAGAATGGGTCTGATGGAGGCCCTGTTTCAGATTATTTTTATCCTTTCATCAGGCTTTTAGAAAGAGTCTTGTTTCTATGACCATACCCAGGGTCGCAGTAGTTGATAAAAAGGGAAAAAACCCAGCACACAAGTCAGGAGAAGCTAGGGTCAACAAAAGTCTTTCTTCTTCATTACTCACCTTTTCCATGCTGAGTTTTATATAGCCTGAGATGGGCTTCCTTTCCAAAAATAAGAAATGTAGGACAAACACTAGGATGCCTTGCGTGACCAAGACTTAAAAAAACCTGTCAAACCAACAGCATGGGAAATAGCCAAACAAATGTCAGTTCTCCAAGTTTTGTTTCTTATAATTGAACCCAAACTATAAAAACTTTGTACTAGTAACAAAATTCAATCTGCTAGAGTAAAACTCTTCCTTGGAGGAAAAAACCTATCTTTTCTCCATCTCTCAAATTAATCTTTGCCAAGAAAGTATACATAGCTCAAAAATTAAACAAGATATTTTTGTTCTTAGCTACCCACAAAAGAACATCCTTCAATATTGTTTTGGAAATACTGTAGCACTATTAAGATAGAGCGTAAATCACAGAAAGAATATTTCCTGTAGCCTTTAAAATATTCTAAAGTAGCCTGAGTGAAAGCAAAGCCCTTTACTGTTGCTTAATGCCAAGTGAATATTCCTGTCCAAGAAACCAATTTATGATAAAGATCTCAAAAAAAAAAAAAAGACAGAAAATATTACAATGCTTGTATATATTCTGTTTAAAACAAAACACCCAATAACTGCCAACAGGACTTCATGACCAACTGGGAAAGTAACAACTTTGAGACATGTTCCGATTCTAATTGCCAAAGCAACTTTAAAATGAAAAGAAAATTTTGGGGCAAAAGAAGGAGAGTAATGAGAGAACAGTGAGCAGCGTACAAAGGGTTTTAATAACTAAGGGCCTCAGAAAGAAGATCCTTTATTCCAGTGCGCTATCAGAAGAATGTGGGAAATGAAGAGAGCCTGCATTTTCTCCCCTCTTCACCCAGCCAGGTTGTCTGAAGGAGCTCTTGAAGACAGAGGAAATGGTTCAAAGGTCCTTTTGTGGAGGACCTTGATCTCCTGACATCTATCAGATAGCACACTGGCTCAGCTTATTAACACACAAGCAAATCTATGTTTGCCTTAAAGTCAGTAGTCAAATTCCCACTTAATTTCCTGACATAATCAAAGGTACTTCAGGAGTTTATCTCAAGATATTTGGTAGACACAGAAGGTTTCCATTCAGACTCTGTAAATTCTTGCTTCTTGTCTGAGCATTTCTTCTCAGAACTGCCTAAGTAGATACACATATCTCCCCTTTGATAGCGAAGACTTATGAAATGCCACTGGAACATTCTCATTTCTGGCCTTTGCATATGTGGAAGTCTGAATCATCATGTCTGAGGCAAGGAAATACCATGTGAATAAACAGCTGCACTGGATCCATAGAAAGAATGAGGTGAAAGGGTTGACATACTTTTTAATAATGTAGAAGGTGCATACACATTATTATGCCATTGTTTTTTGGCTGAGGCAGTTATGGAGATAAAAGGGAAAAAACCCAAAACAACCTCTGGATAAGAGGTGTTGTTTCTGAAATTATATTATTTTTTCAATTTATGCAAGCTGATCAACTGGATAGACCTTAATTTGTTACAAGTGAAGAAATGAGAAAATTAAGATGGGCACAATGACCCTTTTATTTTATGTAATGGCCATTTGATGTTTTTAATAGTATCATCTTAACAAGCAATAAAGTGATCGAAGTTCCAGTCTTTGAAAGTGATCAGTATAGAAATAACATTAATGACACAGGGGTTTTTCAAATAAATGTCCAGAAATTACAAGTTTAGTAAACACAAAAGGTCTAAGTTAAGTGCTCTGGTGCTGGGTCACTTTGAAGCTGGACAGCTGAGACATCATTTAAAAAAGTATTCATAGCTCCATTACAGATGTTTTGAAATGCACTCTGTCCAGTACTTACATTTGTATCCAAAGATTGCTAACAGGGATTTTTTTAAAGAGGTATAAACTATGTAAGATTAAGTTGATTCAAATGGAAATGGCTCAGAACCCCATAAAGAAAATCCCAGTTTAGAGACTCTCTTTCATTGCCTTGTAGTGAACCACATTTTATATAAAATAGCAAATTTCTTTTCCTGATCCTTGAAGTGGGATATCAGGAAAGGCACACCCCATGCAGGCAATGCAAATATTGATAATCTTGTTTTTTAAAGGAAACAAACATTTTTCACTTAGAAGAAGGAGAGAAAGCAGGAAACCCTGACATAAAGTGGACACCATGTAACATGGGATGGATGAACAAATCTGATCAAAATAAAGTTACCAGAAGCTCTTACTAACAATTTTCAAGACTATTGTGCTGATTTCTTTGCGTTAATGATGCTTATTCATTTTGGGTGTGATATTATCAATTAACTTTGATGGACTGACTCCTGATTAACACAGCTGTGAGACTAAAATCCTTTTCTCCATACTTCTAGTTATGCCTCTGAGTACAGATGACATTTAAATGCGAAAAGAGAAATAGGAAGATACTTTTTAATTAATTTGACAAATGATAGCATAATAGAGTCTTAAATTCTTCAAAAACCCTACCAATATTCCTATGAAGAATAATACATTTTTTCAGATGACATATGTGTCCTGACATCTGATGTCAGGAGACTTGGAAACATAACCAGAGCTGAACACATCTGAAGTAAGTATCTTGTCAGTTATGACTTCTGAAGAAAAATACACCGCTGAGAGAGCTCTGAAGTTGTTTCTGCAAATATCAAACATTGTCATCCTAATCCAGCAAAATCTTCAGGGGTGGAATTCAAAATAAAAAGTAAATAGTAAATTTTTAGGGTCACAGAAGTCAACAGGGCTGGTCTAATAATGGGCAGCAAGCTCAGCACCTTGCAGTTTGATATCCCCAATGAGAACAATAAATGCAAAAGTCAATGTTCACCTTCTAATCCTACCAGTCTTTCCTCCATTTTCTTCTATATTAGAGCTGAAGGAGGCTCTGGGTGCCAATGATGTTCGCAAGCAACACAGCTTTTCTTTGTCACTGCTTCCAACTCCAAGAAACAGGAATTACATTTGCTGTCCTAGAAATTCTCTTCAATCACAGCCACTTTCCAATACCAGCCCATTTTTCTGGATGTAATGTATTAAAATATCCAGTGTGAGTAGCTGCCTTTATACCTTCATGTGCCTTGCAGCACAAGAAATATGGGGAGGCTGTGCAATGTTAGGATGGAAAATAGCTTGTTAAATAACTCAATGCCGCTTGTTGTATATACTATAACTCAGCTTATGTATGTTCTTACCTTTTCTTAATCAACATTTTCACCAACTTCAACTTGAAATTGATTCCAAATAAAATAAAATAAAATAAAATAAAATAAAATAAAATAAAGTAAAATAAAAAGGTTTTAAAAATTTAAAATAAAACAAATTCAATGACCAGGTGAAATATGTATTTTTTATTATTGTTCAGATAGTTCTCAGTCACTTAAAAAAAAACTTGATAAGCCTAAATGCATCTTCTCTGGCTAAAGACTGAAAGGCAATTGCCTCCTCACTGCTCTGAATGCTAAGTCAAACAGAAAAAAAAAAAAAAGCTGCATGGAAGTGTTATTTTTAGCAATCCCTAGAAAAGCAGTAAGGCATACTCATAGTCTTCAACCTCAAGATCCAAAAGCCTCTTTTCTATTGCTGTTCTTCAGGTTCTGCAGAGCTTGGTTTCTTTCCCCTTCTTGTTCCCTGGACAGATGCATGGGGAACTGATGAAGATATCTTGATGTTTTTCAGCCAGTCCTTTCAACTTGTCTCATAGTTGAGATATTAGGCTTACAATATCAAGAGCTTTTTTTCATCCATGGAGAAAAGGGCTGAATTTATCCTAAAAGCTTCCTCATAAACACTGCTTGGTAGATTATTTTTCTATTTATCAGGAAAGCAGCATTACAGGAGATGATCCCATCACCCTGGAAACTGTAATTTCTTACTACTGTTTATCATAGTATGGCATTTTCATAACCAGTTACTTCAACACTAGCCATTTAAAAATAGCTGCTTTTCTATTTTCCAGGGCCACAGCTGTCTCACATCAGAAATGTTATTTTGTGAGAGGTTTCAGTTGCTCTGGCAACAGCCTTTGACAAGTTCTCTCTGTGAGGCTGCAGAGAAGAGAAATTGCTGAGACGAGAGGTCCATCCCTTCCCAGTGGTGCTCTGACTTGGCCATACAAACAGTTCCAGGTCTCTGAGAGACATCAGTAAATGCATATCAAAGAGGGCATTTCCTTGCTGTCACTGAGAAGTACAGGGAAAGGATCTTATGGAAGAAATACACTGGCTAAGAGCTAACCAAATACAATACATGAAGAAACAGCACTAGGTTGTTATGCATGTTCTTGCCTGAAAATACCACTTTAAAAATGGTGGTAAAATAGCTGTCAGGCTCATCATTGTCTGTGTATGAATACCATCAGAGCTGAAGAGCACACAGGATGTCAATCATAATCAGATTTTGAAGAGGTAATGTCATACATGTTTGTTGTTTAAATTTTTTGCTATCAGAAATATCCATGTTTCTTGACATTTTCTTTCCATCTTTTTAGGCAACATGATAATTATGCATATGTGTTACAGTATGTCAGTCTAATGTAATTTATTTGCAATTGGGGCAGAGAGATGTTTCTTTCTACTAGTTACTCTTAGCCTTGGACAGTATCTCTGTAAATTTACTTCTTCTATCATGATCATGCCACATTAGATCCCTCCAGACCTTCTTTTTTTCTTTGGATTTTGGGTTGTCAAAACTGTTTATTTATGGAACCTCTTGCTACTGAAGTACAGGGAGCTTCTGGCAAGAGGGCTTTGACTTAACCCCTTCAGTTGCCCAATGGTGTACGGGTGCAGTCCACATGCCTCTAAAAGTGCTGGCCAAAGATGGGCTGTAACAATCCTTAAAGATTATACAAAAGGCAGTTTTGGCTAGGTGACTGGACAAACAAGAGATTTCTTCTCTCAGTTTTTCATTGCTTTTCATCTGCTGACACAGTGAGAAAGCTGCTGTCTTAAGGTTATTTGAGCTCTCAGGGCTTAGAAAGTATCCACAGGATTTTGGTGTCACCTATTGAAGTAAGTGACAAGATTAAAGAACATGAGGTTGTCCTCATGCTCTTGTCTGACTGCACTAAGCTGCAAAATTTGTGCTTGGCTGGATGGCAAATTTGGGATCAGGAAAAAATTAGGTAATTCAGTAAGGAATCTATGGCTGTCTACTATCTGCCAAGGTGACTCTACTTAAACTGTCAGCACCTTTATGACTGTAAGTTGAATGTAGGATGTAAGTAGCTATCATTTATCATTTTGTTTGGTGGTGTTGAATGGAATGAAAATATGATAAATTCAACAGCAATGAGCAAAAATCTGCTTGCCATTTCCAAATCTGCTGCCTACCAGACTTTAGCTCCTGTCCCATATAGTTGCACAGAAGAGCTCATTTGGCATTGAAACCAGTGTGAGCCCACACCAGATGTTACAGCAATCCTGGTCTTGCTTCTTAAATAATATGATAAAAGGGGAGTTTTTTCCTGTTCTTCTAGGTGAGAGAATTGTTTTGTTAACTTGCTGTAACATTTTCAGGGTTTTTTTGCTGCTGTCTTTCAATGGATTTTTCTCTTCAGTTTTGCTGCTCTTTATATTTCACAATGAAAAGTCATGTATCAAACATTCTTAAAAATGGAGGCAGATCCCCCAAAACTGAGACTGGCTTTCAAATAAAATTATGATCTACAGTATTAATGGATTTATGGTTCTCTTTAAATATTTCTTGCTATTAGCATTTAACTCTGCATTTTAAAATTTTAACCCTCATCATATTTTTTCAGTATGAAAACACCTGCAGTCTTTAAGTATCCTTATTGTAGCATTTAAGAATCTCAGGGAACAAGACCTACTGCAGGACTGTTAAAAAAGTAAGAACTGAAAGCACTGATAATTGTATTAATTCTATTAGTGCTGAATCCTTACAATTTGATTTCCAACCAGGAGCAAAATAGAAGAAGTATAATATGAATATTGTCTCTAAATTTGCATATAAATGCATGGCACATTTACTTTATGATACACATGACTACAGAATCCTAATATAAATAATTCTAGCCTTGCTGCTGTATAATCAAAGAAGCAAAGAAGCAGCAGAAAGGGGGTTCCAACCCTGGGAAAAGATTAGTCCTGACAATGTCTTAGAGCACAGAAGCTATAATCAGTGCTGAAAACTGCTCTATCCATTCTACCAGTGGATACCAGGGAGTTGGTTTTATTGAAGATTATGTTCATAGCTCATCACTGGTTTTAGCAGTGAATATGTGACACTTGAAAGTCTAAAAGAGCATGACATTTATGGCAGGCAAAAAGCGAAGTTTGCTTATTCATAGACTTAATTAGATGTAAATTGAAGGCTCCAACAAAGATTTTGACCCCACCCTGGGCTTCAGAAGCCCAGCTCACAAAGGGTTTTGCAGACTGCTGCTGTGAAAAATCAGGAAAAATGAGCTTCTTTTCAATAGGTTAAGGTCTTGCAAGGCCAGCAAGCATCTAATGAGTTTTTTAGAGAAGTCACTGACAAATGTAATGATACACCATGCTGAATGAAATAGAAGTCCTGCAGAATAAAATCATATGAGAGCTTCTAATTATTGCTACTATATGGATATGAAGGGATGGAATTAAGGATTTATAGACAACATTGTCATTCCTTTTGTTAAAGGCCATCACAATAAAACCTTAATGTTCTTTTATATAATTTTCATAAATTTCTTACAGTTCTGTTTACTATCTTTAGTCTGATAACTGTTCCAGCAATGTGGAAATGAAACTAGAAATTACAAGAGCAGAAGGTTTGTCTATCTTTCATTCTTAGATTGCATACACTTATAATGATTCTTTGATTATTCTCCTCTTATTCTTACATGTGTACAGGCAGAATAAAACTGTAGGAATGATCATAATGCTGACTGACGTATCAAAACAAACCTGTGTATGTTGTTTGAATAAATCTTAATGATTATTTAAATATCACAGAATCACTAGGTTGGAAGAGACATTCAAGATCATCGAATCCAACCCAGCCCTAACACCTCAACTAAACCATGGCCCTGAGTGCCACATCCAGTCTTTCCTTAAACACATGCAGGGATGGTGACTCCATCACCTCCCTGGGCAGACCATTCCAATACTTTATCACCCTTTTTGTAAAAAACTTTTTCCTAACATCTAACCTAAATTTTCCTTGGTGCAGCTTAAGACTGTGTCCTCTCATTCTGTTACCTGCTGCCTGAAGAAAGAGACCGACCCCGACCTGACTACAGCCACCTTTCAGGGAGTTACAGAGAGTGATAAGGTCACCTCTGAGTCTCCTTTTCTCCAGGCTAAACAACCCCAGCTCCCTCAGTCGTTCCTCACAGGGTTTGTGTTCCAAGCCCCTCACCAGCCTCGTTGCCTCCTCTGGATGCACTCAAGCGTCTCAATGTCCTTCCTAAACTGAGGGGCCAGAACTGGACACAGCACTCAAGGTGTGGCCTGACCAGTGCCCAGTACAGGGGAAGAATGAGCTCCCTGCTCCTGCTGGACACACTATTCCTGGTACAGGCCAGGATGCCATTGGTCTTCTTGGCCACCTGGGCACAGCTGGCTCATGTTCAGCTGCTGTCACCAGTACCCCCAGGTCCCTTTCTGCCTGGGCACTGTCCAGCCACACCATCCCCAGCCTATATACCATAACACTGGAGTGATGTTTTAAGGTCATTAGTACTAACTCTTTATAGACAATCTTACAAAAATTTATAGTGACTGGATCTATACAGAGAATTCAAATTTGTCAGTAATCCCAGTGAAAAAGTAAGAGATTCAACTCAAGGGTGTCATTCAGCACAATTGCTGGTCTCTTTCTCATAGACTACATACTGTCTTCTTCCCAAGGTATTTTTTCTGGACTTTTGCAGCCCTGTTAACCCTGTGTAAGTCCTAGCTATATGTCTTCCAGAAAACATGATCCCAGAAAACAGAAACTCCCTCCAACATTATGAACAAACAAATAAAGTTGTGAGTGATGCAGGAAAGGTGAGCAGACCACCTAGGCTCCTTGAAAACCCTCTGGGTCTCACATGTTTTGCATTACTTCATTTTTTAAGAATGTTTTGTCATCATGACTGATGGGTCTGATGACTGATAAAGATAAGAAATTCAAGAACTCATACAAATTTACTTATTGTCAGCACTTCCAGGGATGCAAGTTTGAATACAGCTGCATCAGGATTGTTACATTTCCTACCCAAATCTATACTTCATTTTTTTCCTACCAAAGAAGTGGACAATGAGAAATGCATTGGCAGTTTATCAAATGAAACATCTGCTTTGTACCTCTAGAGTATTAAGGTACATGGACATTTAAGTTATGAAAACTCTGCAGCTCTCTGTTACAACAGAAGAACATAGTAGGGTCTTCTATTATCCAGCAAGTTACAACTTGCTAGTCCATATCTCTCCATGACATTGGCTCCTGACAATAATTTTTTGCATCCCTGTGCTGAAAGCAGTAAGAAGTTTCAATCAAATCAGCCAAAATATTCTAAATGCAGTTGATCTAAATAGGAATTCAGTCATGCTGAAAGAATCTTCAGCTTATTTCTCCTCTGATTAAACACTACAGTTTTCCACCATTTTGAAGAAACAGACTACATGAGCCTTTGCCACAAACAGATTTGTGACATAAATTAGGTATTCCATTTTCAGTCTTAAACAAGGAAGCATATTGAGGCATTTTATGTTCTTTTTCCAAAATGCTTTAAGCTTATATTTCAGCAATATTCTAGTGTGGTTTCAGTCTCCTGCTGCTAATTAGAACAATCTTGGATGCCTTCTTAAAAAAAAAAAAAA
>VXBN01011481.1:564433-591631 GCA_013397395.1 Sinosuthora webbiana
CAAAGTCTCTGGTTAACTCAGGGGTCCTTATAGCTCTCTCTGAAGCGACAGGCAGTTGGCCAAACAGGTGGGGGAAAATCACCACAGTGTGTTTGTTTCGAGAACTCAGAACAGGTCGGTCATCAGCAGGTACCGTATCGCCCAGAACAGGTCAGCAGGCGCAGTCACTTCACCTTGACTTGCCCATTGTTTCTGCTCAGGTTCTGATGTTTTCCACTGAACACACCTGCAGGCAGCACTTGGCCAACATCCTACCTCAGCCAGGCCAGAACTCCTGTGTTGAGATTTCAGAGTCCCTTTTAGGGGTTTCAGTCTCAGTCCTTGACGATGGTCATGAGGCAGATGAGGGATCATCGGACCATCTCTTACACTTGCCCAGCTGTCAATGCTGTGCCTGATGCCCCCCAGGACAGGGTTGGCCCCCCTGGCTGCCAGGGCACTGCTGGCTCATGTTCAGCTTGCCAGTGACCAGAACCCCCAGGCCCCTTCCTGCAGCACTGCTTTCAAGCATCTTGACTTGTACTGTACAAGTCTGTACAAAGGTCTGGATGACAAGTTTACACTATTTCAGAGCCACTGATAAATCATTCTGTAAGTCACATAAAACTATAAATGCTCAATATAAACATGGCATTGGTAAGACATTAATCTTCTTCTCACCAAATGCTTTCACATGTGGGAGAATGTATTTTGGAAAATACCATGTTACCTGTAAATGGATTAACTTTCCAGTTTGCAAAAAGAAAAAGTATTCCATTAACAGAGTTAAAGTGTTTTACTTAATTTTACTGTTTTCTCAAATATTCCAATTTTATCTCTTACTGCTCATTTCCTTCTGCATGTGGAATTTTTTGCTTCTTTGTAAATAGACCCTGTCTGCACCAGATGGCAAAAAGCTTCCAAACAAATTTTGTGATTTAGATTCAAGCTACATGAGCCTGCAAACAAGTGTGGACATATTCTACAGCAAATTTGCTTTCTTCCCTGCAGTATTTAAAGAGTCCTTTGAACTTCATCTTATTTCCTTTAAATGGTTGACTCTGATGTCTTTACTTTCTCCAAGACAGGCCCTCATAGGTAGAAAACAGCCCTCTTGAGAAGCTGTACATCCTGTTCCTTGTCTCAGGAGCTTGGGGGGAAGCTTACAAAAAAGAAGATGTTGCTTGCTTTAAAAATATTTCTCATTTTAATTTCCTGAGGCTTCTAGCATCTCATCGAAATATTAGAGAATCCAAACAAATAGAGACCTAATGGAGTGCTCAGTTCAGCCAAGTAAAACATAACCCTGTAACATTCTTCTCAGGAAGTCTTTTCTGGTGGGTAATAGACAACTGAGCATCACCAAAACTTCTACTCTGCCTTTCCTCTGTCTCTTCTTTCTCCACTTCCAAACACTAATTAACATCTTGCTCAAAGCCCCCACCAGTGTTAGTGCCTCTTTTTGTCAGGTTGTTTGGAAATGAGAGCAGATTCCTTCCTAAACAGACTAATGGCACACACAGCACAGAGCTTTTGGCACTGGGTTTTCTCTTGGCACAATGATGCCCATTCCCACATCCCAGTTTTGCTTTAGAAGGTATTAAGGAGCTGCTGGGAACACACTAACATTCAGCACTGTGGCTGGCCAGCAAACCAAACCAAATGGAGTCAGTTATTCAATACTGCAGATATGCTGACCAAAAATAGGCTTAGTGGTCACTTGCATTGTCTTCCCCAAATGCCTTTTGTTACCACTCTGTGGTAATTACTCACTAAAGTGAGTAATAAGCCACATCCATTGTTCTCCTTTGTATTTGGGAATAAAAATTTGTATGTTGTAAGGCATTATATGTAGATGATTAAAACTGTTCATACCAGCCTGCAGAGAGAATTTCAGTCAGGGTGAGTAACTAATTAACTCTGCAGTACTCAGAATCTTCAGGAAGTTGCAGGGTGTTTTTCCATATTTAAATACACATTTCACATGTGGAAACCCCAGACAGATTGTTGGTTTGCTGATATTAAATACTGTTTCTCAAGTATAATTTTATCTGTATTTGAAGGCAATTTTACACCTCCAGAACGGCACCTCAGGAAGAAATGGTGAATGGGGAAGAGGACAGGGCTCTCCCTTCCATCACCAGCAAGCAATCTACTCTGGAACAGTCTGGACACAAACGCAGGGTTATCCCTGGTGCTGCATGACTGTGCTGGCCAGCTGTAGTCACAAGGCTAACCTCGTCTCCTCTTTTCTTCCATTATTTCCTATTAGTCATTCCTGCCATATTCTGCCACAACACTTTTCCCCATCTTCTTTCAGACTCCTCAGAGGTACCACCAAATTACTGTTCTGGGAACACAAAAGGTGGTGGAGCTGTGGTAGGAGAACAAAGAATGAAAACTAACAAGGCAAAAAAACTCCCTACTTCCTCTCTTGCCCAAAAAATTTATGCCTCCTAAGTGTAAGGCAGACATGACTTAAATGGGATACAGGCCACTAGAAGCTGCAAGACTTAATTAGGTTGTCATTTTTTTTCTGTCTCCCCAGTTAATTCTAATTTAAACAAACCTGTGTGTAGCATTGTCTCTGGAAACAGCATTGGTTCTGGTGAATTCCACTAGTGGAAAATAAGAAACAGGGGTATATGGAAACTCTGATGGTAGAAATGAGAAAGGGGAAGACAAGAATTCATGCTTTTAACAATATTCCTTTTCCCAAGAACCTGTCAGTAAAGGAGATGTTTGAGAAAAAGTTCCATGCCTAGTTTGTTTTAACAAAGCTGCATTGTACGGTTCATGCACTATTTACAGTGGAGAGAAACTGTGAAAACAGTCTTGTTCTTCAAACCTAAGTACTCATTAGCATCTTTGCTTATTAAAATTATCCAAGAGTAAGAGCCTATTAGAGTTATTCTCCAGTGGCTCACAGTTTCTGGGACTGATGCCAATTTATTTGCAAAGGAAGAAAATGAGGATTAGTATCTGAGGTAAACAGCCCTATTTTGACTAAAAAGGAGTATCAGAACCAAAGGCATTGTACAAACTTTCTAAAATTTAGCTAGGCTGTATAAAGGCGGGAATTTTGAGAAGGAGGTCTAGAAAACCTACTGCCTCAAAATATTTAATCTTAAAAGTACTTGGAGATCAGAAGATAGTTAGATACCTAAAAGCAGATACCATTCATGTTCAGAAACAACCTAATCTGAGAGTATAGGTATTACCTATCTCTTCATGCCTCTTTACCTATGACCCTTCAGAGACCTTCTCTAAAAAATATGCTCAAAGGACGTCCACTACACCACATGTTCAGTTTCTAAGGAGATGGCTGAGATGCTGCGCCATGACAGGAACTTGGGGAGAAAGAGTACCCTGTCACTTGGAGCAAAAAAGGAGAGGTGTTGATTCTGCCCCCTTGTCCAAAGCACTCAAATGGAAAAGAGACATCTTTTTCTGCACACCAGAAAGGGTGCAATGAGCAGTCCACTTTTGTAGGATGAGAGAGAACTGGCACTAGAACCCATATCTGCCCACTTTAAGGGCTGAGGATGCCTATTATTAGTCTACAGATCAAGGCTGGAATTTTCTTACTCGTTTTCTGGCCCTGGGACTCTTGCATTCTCAGATACTCAACACAAAATAAAGGCAAGACAAAGCTGCTCAGGAATTTGAATGCTCTGAGCAGAGATACTTTGACTGCATGAGGTTCTAGGAAAAGTATGTGTGAGTACATGTGAGTGTGTGTATGTGCGTGCCTGTGTGTGCGATATGGCTCCGGGATACAAGGAGCGAGACCACACACTGGAAGAGAGAGAAAAGGCAGCCTCAACAGTCTGAACAGAGCTGCTGTGAAGGCTTGTGGGAAGCCTGGAGAGGTGACTCTTGGATTATGGTTCTGGCAGAAAGAGTCTTGAAGGGGTAAGTGAGGAAGCTGTCACAGGTTGTTTATTTTTTTTCTGTGGGATTTAGACATTCCTGTAAATCAAGTTGCATGGAGGACGTGTGATTGAATCCATTACTAATTTTTCTTCCCAACTGGCAGATCTAAAGAGATCCTGATCTAACAGCTGCTTAGATGAAAACCTTCTGCTAGTACCAGTAGCAAGTTTTCTTCTCTTCTCATGGGGAATGGGAAGATATTTTTAAGAATTCTTATATTTTTATGTTTCAGTGCTATGCCTACTATCTCACTACTGCTGCCCTTTTTTAGTATTCAAAGATACTATTATTTCACAAAAGCAGACTTCAATTGTAGTCTACCACTTCACCCCTTTTGTCTCGAAATAATTCAGAAAAGTCAGAGTTCTCCCAAGAAGAAGAAAGGCTGGCTTCCCCTGTTAGCTGCACTCCTGTAAAGCTTCATCAGTTGACTCTAAGTTTGAAATTAATCCTGCAACTCCGATAGTTTAGGTTACTTCAAGTTTATATAAGAAATGAGATCTGAAACACAGCTGACAAGTACAGATCTTAGTGGCATATATTACCTGTCTTTTCTCACAAATCAGTGCATGGCACATCACCTACAGACAATGGAGAGGAAGAGAGGCTGACAGGGAGATGCACAACGGAAAGTCCAAAATAGTCTGAGAGGGGTTAAGGCTTGCTGTTGTTAAAGGGAGAAAAGATGCTGGGAAGTCAGCTTACTTTTGAAAGGAGCTAGGAGGCTTCTTTCCACCCTCTAAGGAAATCCTCTGACTTTTGGAAGGAATAACCTATCTACAGTAACCAAGATGGCTCAAGCCTAAGAGAAGTGAATGAGCTGCAGGCTGGCTGCTTTGCTGAAAGCAAGTAGTGCTGGCTTCTGCAGAGACAAGGGAAGTAAATAAGTACCTTCCCTCTGACCTCAACAACACTGTGGTGCTGACATCTTTCAAGATGTAAATTTAGTTTGTTTACAAATGATGCACACATAAATCCTGCTAGAAGTGAGACAGTGCTCATGATTCACATTTCCTACTGCATGAGCATCCAGGTGAAATTTCTCCCCACTCACTTTCATCAGTGGCCTGTCTTAGGTTTAGGCTTGGGCTCAGGCTGAAGCTCAGATTACACCACAGTTCTTGGGGCTCATCCCATTAGCTTCCAGCAGTCTGAACTGCTCTGCAAAGCTGTAGAAAACCAACATGGAATTTAGCTGAATAAATAGTTTAGCAATGAATATTACAAAGTAACCTTTTACTTGGTCTTAGAAAAAAAAAAGAAAAAAAAAAAAAAAAAAAAAAAGAAAAAAAAAAACCCAAAAAACAAAAAACCAAAAAACCAAACCAGGGGATAGATGTTTTGCTGGCAGTTTATGTGTTTATTTTCCAGTTGCCATAGAAAATAATTGACCTATTTTCTTCCAAGAATAAATATCTTTATTCAAGCTCCCTAAAAAAACAGTCAGCCAAGACTTGCACTGAGGCCCCACCCATGCTGTCTGCTGCTACAGTCCACAGCGGACAGATTAAGCTTTACCATTTTTAATGAGGCTTTTGAACTGCTGGATGAAAATGTGTTTCTTACAGTACATTTATCCTGCTGAATCCTACTGTTTCAGACCAGAGATTTGCTTCTAATGAGAAGCCTGTGTAAAAAAAGACGAGACATTCAGCAGTGTCATTGCCCTGGGCTCATTCCTGTTGTTTCTCCATTTCTTTAAATCTTCTAAACAGATAACTAAACCACCTTTCAGAATGTTTCTCCTGGCCATTCCTTTTTTCTTTAGCCTGCTCTGGATATGTAAGGGCTTCAGCAAAAGGGCTTCCACTGAATTTATGGAAAGAGTTGATGGCTCAGGAGTTGAGAATTTCACTGTTAAGTAAATTATCCTTTGTTTCTGGATCCATTTCTTATTTTTGCTTGTGGATATAAAATTGAGTCACTTTGGAAGAGGACCATGCAGCTCCCTGAGAACCAGACCATTTGCTCTGTTACCTTCTCTGTAACACCATAAAATGTATTCAGACTACTCCAGTAGCTTTTTCTCATCACACTAGTCCTTGAATATTCATATTTCTTCATATTGTTCATGCTTGCATACTTCTGTCCACTTCAAATCATTCTAAAATTATTTCTGCCAGATTACAGGCAGTGTTTCTATTTACATATTGTAGATTTGTTTTTTCATTGCTGCTAAGCATTGCACTGAATCTCTGAGAATCTTATCTATGGCTTTGTCTGCAAAATTTCTATTCAGTGTTCAGTGGTGTACATGGCAAGTGAGGTAGCCTTGTCATGACTTACAGTGTCTGGAGCACTCCTACCTTATTTGCTGAAAATGTGGAAGCCTGAAAAAAAGGCAGCACAATGATACACAAAAGAAAAGAACAGACTTGTCCTCTGTCCTCCAAACCTGCATACAGAATGCACCGTGGGGACAATTGTATATGCTTCCCAAGCCTATTTATCCCATCTGCAAAGGGAAATCGTTGTAATCCACAAATCCTATCTCCCAGCTACCCTTGTAGAACATCAGGTATGTTTTAAAATGCAGGTGTTAAAAAAAATTCATATAATTTGTAAGCTCCTTTTGAAAATATGCAAATAACTAAAAAAGGCTTTCTTAGTGCACATTACAAGATCTTATTTCTGATACTAAATTAAAATTGAGAATAGCTGGAATTTCTGAGATAAATAAGACTGATGACCTATGGAAAAAGGAAAGGGAAATCATTATTTACCTAGTGTTGACTGTATCATTAAATTAAAGAAGGGATGGTTTTGATCTTGTGTCTTTCCACTAAGTTTTCATGTATGTAAGTTAAGTGATCCCAAAGATGCTCATGAGTATCACCATTCCAGCATGACAAACTGTTTCATGTTCTCCATGATATGATAGCCAAATAAATAGAGGCAGTGTTTGTTTTGCCACTCAGCAGATCTTTCAAATATTATCGCTGTGACATATTTCCTTTGTTTTATTTTATTTCAAGTCAAATTCTATTTAAGACTTTAGGTCACTGCTTTATGCCCTTGGGCCGGGTACAGGTCTTTAACCAAGCCACTGTAAATAAACAGTAGTGATTTCCATGATTGCAGATCATGACAACACTGGCGGGAACATTTTCTTTAAATGCCATGTCACTTTCACCTACTGCCTTCAGGCCAGTGCATGACATGCAGTAAGTGTCAGGCGAAATGTCACATCTGGGAGGAAGAGCTTGTGTGAACGTTAAACTGGAATGTGGAAAAATGGTGTCACATACCCAGTAATCTAATACTGTTCTCCCTTAAAAGGGATGTTTTCTCTATGGAGATATGTGTTTACCAAAAGGACTTCTGCTTGAAGTTCAACAGAAACTAAACTTATCTACTTATCCCCAGTTTTCTTGGGAAGCTCTTGCTACAGGGGTTGAATTCCAGGTCCTTGTATATTTTGCTGACATGATAAGAGTCTTTAACAAATAAACTCAGAAAATGGAAAGGGGAGGAATGAAGTTAATTTGTGTTATGGAATGAGAATAACCCTCTCCTAGGACATGAGAACATCATCCTACCCCTAAGACCCCAAGTCTCATGAGTCCCTGTACTTATATTTGGAAGGATCCAAATATAACATTATGGAGGGTATCTAATGATGCTTCACTGGTGCATACTCAGCTCAGGAATATTAAGGATTTAAGGGATGCATTATGTGAAGTGCCTCTTTTCTGTTTGTTTTTAATTTGTCACCTGCTAGGTCTATTTGATATCCATGGTTCTTATATTAGAAAATGGACAACTATTCCTATTAATTTTTCTTTGCTACTGTGCTTGCAGAAGTCTGCCACAGCATTTCTCCATTGTTTTCTGAGCTCTGTTCTGTTCCTCTCATGGAAGACATTGTCTGGCTTCAAGAGTCCCTCTTGTCTTTATTTTCTAGTTTTACTATAAGCTTTTTGAGATGATGGCACTGGAAGTTCAATTCTGGGTCCACTGTGGATTCATGCCATACTCTTTTCCAAATAATTCTCATCATTTTAGCAGCTTAATAGTTCATTAGTAAGGATACCTTTCAAAACCTCTCTCCTGAGTGACAAATTATTTCTGCATCTAACATGTAGATAGGATTGTTTCTCCCACTGGCACTACTTTACATTTATGCATTCAGTTTCATTTGTTGTTCTATTACTGCCTTATCATCATAGAAGTCAACAAATCTTCACAGTCAGTTTTCATTTTGATTACCTTGAACAATACTGTAGCCTCAGCAAATTTTGCCACTTCACTGTTAGCCTCTTTTCCAGCTCAGTGATTACATTCTCTACCACTGGTTTTACCTGTTTAGATAGTGTTTTCAATGATTTTGAATTCTTATTTCTGACAAAGTTAAGAAATTCCTTTCAGCTGTTATTAAGGTGGTCATAAACAAAATGCTACACATAACAGTTAAAAGTTCAGTTATTCCAAGCTTGAGATCCTTTACAACCCTGCTCTGAACTACATCTGGGTACAGTGATTTGTTACTATTACCTTTACAACCCTGCTCTGAACTACATCTGGGTACAGTGATTTGTTACTATTAACTTTGTTGATAGTTCCACTTCTACCAACAATTCAGTTTGTGTCACAGCCTCAGATTCATCCACTGGAAGGAGAAATCTGATGGAGAAAGTCTCCAAAGAAAGCACACAACTACAAAAAATTTTTTACTGTTTCTGCTCTGACCTTATGTTTTCTGAATACACCCTTTTATGCTTGGCTATCAATTGCCCTTCTAAATTTCTGTCTGGCTTTTTAATCTTCATCTATTTGAAAAAGAACCTATATGACATTTCATGTCTTTTGCAAGTTGTTCCTCAAACTCTTTTCCAACCTGCCTTCATATACATTTATATTTAACCTGCCAGTTTTTATATTATTTTCCATTTTCCTCTTCTCAATGTAACCTCAGATATTTGAAAGCTTGTCTTCTTACTTCAAATACCTTCCATTAACCTGTAATTAGATCATGTTAATTGATTGCTTTGGGCTCAAGATGATATATCTTAAGCTTGTGTGGTAGAAGTCCTGCCATCCTTCTGAGCCTTTGAAATACTGCTTATAAATAGTCTTCTTATTAACTGCAAACATTTACTCTTTAGTTGCCCCTTTTAGATTTTTCTTTTCAGAATTCTCATTTTTGTATAGCTGCTTGGTTTTGTTTAATTTTTTTTTTCTTCCCCTTTTTTTAAATTAACTACTACTGAAATAAACAGATTTTGGAGATTTGCTGCTTTCATTGCCTTTGTGATCTTGCTTCTGCCTTCTCACTTGTCTGTTACCTGGCTGTAACAGATCATCTTTATGTGCCCCTTTCAAAGGTGATGATGAGAGATTTTGCCCATGTCCTATTTTCAACTAGGAGGTCATTCACCCAGTAATGCCTTGCCTCATTCAAGTGGGATCCTCTGCATTGCAACTGCCCTTTCTTCCAGTGAGATATTCCCTTTCTGGAACCATTTAACTGGATCAACATTCTTTTATTTCTAGGCAGAAGGATAATTACATGGTGTCATCTCAGACTCTGGAATGAAACTGTTATTGGTGTTGTGGTGCCATCACACTACATTTGCCAAATCATTTACAGAACTGTTCATACGTGTCAGCATGTCAGCATCACTCCCTCTGCCCTCAGACTGATCATCCTCTTCATGAAGCCTCTTCGTTTGATCTCAGAAGCAAGGCTCTCAAACTCACATTTATGATGGGTTGGTACAGAGCAGGGCATACTGACCTCACTGAATACTTTATTAGTGAAGAAGTAAATTATTAAAATGCATACAGATAGAAGGAGAAAAAATGAAAACTATGCTATAAATAGAGCAAACTTGGTGCTTGAGAGGTAAGGAGCCATTCGTACTCATCTTCTAAATTATTTAACTCACTGCTTTAATTCACTAGTTTCTTCCAAAATGAAAAATTGACACTTGTTTCTATGGCAATCCTCTATCTAGAGCTGAAGATCTAGATAGACCCTGATATTTTACAGGGGTTTTTATCTGTTTAACCAAAACCTATAAACTCAAGTTTACCTTTATTTTTAAAAGACATCCCTGAGGTTAGCTCCAGGTCTGTACACTGATGACAGCTGTAACACTGTAGAAAAATGAATAAGGGAGGCTTAAATTGGTTTCATCAGGATGTTGCAGTCACAGTAACCTTGACATAAACCAGCTGCAAGCTTCTCAGGCTAAAACAGTCCTGAGATGAATCAGTTTTAATAATACTTCTGGCTTGTGCGCCATTTTAACTGTATCTGAAAGTCCTCCAAGTCTATTGAGTTCAAGAGATATTGTTATTATTCAGTTTTATTTGCATGAGTCACATGAAACTTAAGCAATAAGCTCCCCACATGCTATGTACTTTAGAGGTTCCTAAGTGACCTGTAAAGAAGTTTGTGGTAAATCCTTCTATCATAGAGCTTTGCAGACAGAACTAAGTGTAACCATGAAGTTCAGATAAAAAATCTGAGCTGTATACAAAAGACCAGAAAAAGAGAAATCTCTTTCTTAGATGCTTTCTTCAGTTATGATTGAAAGGTGGGCCTGGAAGTGCCTGATCCACCAGCAGCTGTTTCATTACTGTACCTCACAAATGGTGTAAGGTAACCCTATCTGCCCAGAGTTCAGTGAAGTTCTCTATAAAGTCAGTAAATGTAATAAGGATTTTCAAATACACCCACCCAAAGTCCCAAGTCTAGGTGCTTGCTTCTTGTTTATTTTTTGTCTCAAGTGATGAAAACTATGCATGTTTTAGCAAGTTTCCTTGGCACACAGTGGACTTCTACAGCTGTCACTCTGTTTAATGTTGCTTAAAACTGAAAATTTTGGGACTGCATCTTCATTATGACTACTTTGCACTGGGTCTCACTGAGAAGACAAAACTAAGCAGTAACTGGGTGAAGTTTAATGGCAGCAAATTCCTGTTTAATACTTCCAGAATGCTTTGCCTCTCCCCCTCAGTCAGCTTCTAATTTCCTTAGCAAGGAGGTAAATCGGAAATAGCCTTGAGAAAGAAGTCCATTTTGCTTTGTCTTGAACTACGCACTTCTGAGGACAGTTTGGATCATGATCTTTGAATCTGATTTTATCAGTCACTTGAAATGTAAAGGATTAAACTATTATAGATGAATCATGCTGATTCAACAATATTACCCACAGGCCTTTTAAAAACAGGGAGCATGTCAATATAATTCTGACACAGCTTGGTGCAAACCAACATAATCTGAGAACTTCTGCATGCATGCTCTTGGTGGTGATCTTAGCACTAAGGACTGCAGTGTTAAAATCATAATATCTGTCTGGTACCATAATTCAAAATGGTTACATAAAAAAAAAATAAAATGAGAGAACACTCTGGCATTAGTTTATGAAATAAAGGATGTCGGGATAAATCAGTGCATATAGTTTGTGACACATGGTTAAGAGCTGCAGTGGTGGGATAGAAAAGAAATACAGCTGATAAAAGTATCTTGTAAGGTGGCAAACCAAGTAAGATCTCAGAGGTAAACCTGCACAATGGAATCCTAAATATTTGAAGAGAGATGCTTCTGGTGAAGATCCCTCTTAGCTGCAAGTGTTGCAAGTGTCTCTAACTATGGGGTATTTGAACATATGTCACGTTAATCATAGCATGTGACTTTAAAGTCAGCAAAATCCTGATAGGTCTGTCCCTTCCTACCTTACAGTTCCTATTTGCCATCAACCATGACATATACATCCACAGAAGTTGCTTCTATATTTGCAGAATGGAGGAAGGCAGTGTGTAAACACCCTGATTTCTTGTTGTTTGGCTTAAAGTAGTCACTTTAACCATCCTTTCCAAAAATGTCAACAATGCAGTTGTTTGCATTTGAATGGATGATCTCATTATAAAAATATGCCTTTGGTGTTCCTCTTTCTCAGCATCCTGTGATTTTCCCTTCAAGAAAAGGAAATTTGAAATGCAAACTGCACTTTAAAGTAGTGGTGAGACCCTTCACAAAGTAGAAACTCACAGAGTGAGAAAGGAACTTCAGCAAAACTGGGTTTGCTGACCAGCATGACTGGATGATGATCTCATTGCTGTCACTGAATCAGAACAAAGACCTGATGGGAGCTGCTCAGGAATTTGAGAACAAAATGCAATGACACTGGAAAATCCTGACCTGACAAAACCAACATATCTTTTGGAAATAGTTTGGTTTCAACAAACTTATTCCAAATCACTGTTGTGTTTCCTTCTAAAACTGGCCTAGTTTTCTGAAAATTCATGTAGAGAGGGTGGTTCAGGGGTTTGTGTTTCAATGGTCTAGAACTCTTGCCAGATCTGGCAAAGCTTAAAATGAGTTGACTTGGAAGGAGCTGAAGACACAGAGTTTACAATTTGTGAACAGAAAGGTGGTTTTCAGGAGAGAGCACTTGACAATAATCTGAAGAAATCCCTCTAATTGCTTGCCGCCTTCACAGCCCTGCATCTGGGCTATAGCAGCTGATGACAGCTTCTGCAGAGAGCAAAGTCCATTGCTCATCCCTCCTGACAGAAGAAAACCAGGCAGAAATGATCCAGTATCACAGGCTCCATCCTGGTAGCAAAAGGACTGCTCCCATCATTCCCATCTCTGCAAAACCTGTATGGAAAAGGGAAGGACCAAACAGCACCTGGCTCTGCCTGGTGTCGGGAAAGAGTATGTCATTGCCATTACAAACTTGGCAGGGACTGCCTCAGAGAGCAGCTCTTCATAAATCTTGCTTCCACAGCTACATCTATAATATTTAAATATTTTACATTTCAAGTGATTTGGGATTTGAGAGATCAAATTAAGTTTTTGACAGTGGTTGGGCTGATCTCAGGCTGGTAAGCCCCCACATAGATTTACTTTGTGCTTATAGAACATGCAGACACACACTGGTGTGTCTGCTCCAGGCTAGTAGTTAGAGGTCCCCAAATTTCAAGTCCCCTGCCTGTACAGCTGGAAGATTCCCTTCTTGCTGACCTCCCGTGCTGTAACACAGTGGGATAGCTCTGGGAGCCTCAACTCCCACTGGGTGTCACAAGACCTCCCCCCTCCTCAGCAGAGGGCTGGGTGCTACATGTAGACAATGGAGTTTTTTGGCTCCTTGAGCTGGGTCTGGGAGCTGGGAAGCCAGGATATGGAGCGAGCTTTTGAGCATCCTGAGATCTCTGCCACAGAGTAGAGTGTAGTGCCCAGCCACAGGGCAGCAGCAGCAAACCTGCTGGGCAGCCCCCAGGAGGTAAGTCAGCTTCGTTGCTTTTTGAAAGCAGAAAACAAAAACAAAAGCAAAGCAAGAAGACAGAAGAAATCTGGCCAGGGAGTGACAGTGCCTGTCTTTTCCATTCACACTAAGTCAGTACTTCTGTTTTCATCAGGACACTGACCTTTCTGCCTCCCTTGCTGAGACTGATCAATCAGAACAGTGTCATTGATACCTACAGCTGCCTGTCTCTTGCATGAATAATTCAGATAGCTAAATATATATCACATGAATTTGGCCCTAAAGAAAAGAAAAGCACTTCACCAGCACTTTCTGTCCTTGCTCTGTGATAACCATAGCAGCAAGACCAAAGAAATGTTGGATCTTAGATGCAATTATCTGCCAGTCTCAATATTTTCTACTTATCCCTGGTGTTAAGACCAGGGATGCCAAGAGAGTAGCACCACATATTTCTTCTGAGCTTTGCATATGTGCTGGTCAACTGCTTGTGGCAGAATCTTATGGAAAAGGCTCTGAGAGGCCACTTACATGCTTGGACTTGAAAGTGAGGGCTTTAAAGTATCCTGATTAATTGGATGCAGGATCCTTCCTTTGACAAGAGCACCTCTTTCTGCCTCTGCTCTTCACACTGTCAGCCCTGCAATGACCCACCAGGCCTTGCTGGCGGGAGCTCAGCACAGCTCAGCTCCAGGATGGGATGCTGCTGCTGCTGACGCTCTCTTTGCTGTCCCTGCAAGTGGTGCATGGTAACCTTCACTGACAATGACACTGGCTTGTGAAACTTCAATAGCTGGAGAAGCATTTGGGGGGAGTAATGTGTACAATGGTCTGTCCAAAGCCTGGGAGTTATCCTGGGCTTTGCTTTCTCTGTCAGGCTGACAGCTGTTGGTGAAACCGAGGGTTGGAAAACCAGGGTTTTGAGCTGTTGTGTGCCATAATCAATCTTTTTAAAAAATATTCTCTGAAGAAAGAACTTCCTTCTGGAGAACAAGTTGTTTACAGGGTGAATTCCACACTGAGGTTAATATTTATAGCCTCCATGAATCTTTTAAAGGAGAACAGCTTCTAAATGCAGCAAGGTATGAGGCTTTAATAACACAATAGTTGCAGAGCTCGGGCAAAACATATGGTAGTTTGTTTTGTAGCCAATGCATTGCAGAGAAAGAAATATAAAACAAATTCTGCCTATGCTGATGCCAGCAGTCGCAGCTACAGATTGTAAAAAAAGCAGAGAGAATATCTTTTTCCTAATTTCCTAGTTGACCGCTAGTTTTCTCATCATTACCTGTTCATTACTTTGGGGCTAAGAGTTTCAAATACACAGTAGAATAAGCAACCTGACAGTTCCATAAAAACCTACAATAATGGTAGGCATTATAGGCAACTGATTTATTTTCTTAATATAGTAACAAGCCCGTTTTAGCTGTATTTATAGAGACACAGTGACACCCAGTGGTTGCTAATAAATACAGTGACTGGCCCATTATTTCTTTAGGGCACTGGATCCAATCGTTATCTAAACTATCTCATATACATTGAGAAAAGTTCCAGTACATGTTGTTTATTGAAAAAAAACTTGATTCAGCACCGGGTTTTGTTATGTATATCATATTGAATCTTCAAAACTAAAATAAAACAGAAATATACAAAGCTAATCATACAAGTACTGTTTTCTTCTGGCCCTTGTTAAATAAAATTGTGTTGGCTCAAGAATTTTCATCTGTCACAAAACTTTTGCTGATCAAGTCTGTGGAGGAAATATTCTGTGTTTTCTGTAAGGCAGAAGATAGAAAGTAGAACATTAGGCAGAAGATTAGGTTTACATTCAATTTATCCTTCCATTTTTTATTTTAGCATTTTGGGTAGCAAATCTGCTCTTACAGTGGACAGTGTGTGAAGACCACTTCATATTTTAAAGAAAAAAATCAGTTTTTCCTCTGTGTCCAAAGTGTAGATTGGAATTTTATTGTGATTTTCCTTATTTTTTCAGGAGCCAAATGAGACTTAAAAATGGAAACTCAGTGCAAGGTTTAATGAAAAAACAAATTGCTCTTGCATCAAGTTGACATAAATAGGAAGTTCCTGCTTGAAATTAAGCTAATAGTGAGGAGTGATTGCTGATTTCTAATCTAGCAGCAATAGTAATTTATTTTTCACATTATGTAGAGCAGACGCTCAGTAATTCAATTCCCTTCACTCTGAAATGTTTATTGAATCTTTGCTGAAGATTCACAGAGGTTATTCTTATGTTCTTGTGGTCAGGAGAAGGCGTATAGCAGTTTAAGGGTGATTCTGTGCCAGGCACAGATGAGCATTAGTACACTGCAAAAGATGAGGTTGTGCATGTTTGAGTCAGGGGAGGCAAAGGAGCAGCAAAGCCCAGGCTCCACTGAAGATCCCAGAGAAACTCCCACTGACATCAGTGGAGCAGAACTGTGTAACTGGCCATCAGTGCTGCCCCAGGTGATTCCTGCTGTTGACAATTTGCCTCAGGCTTGGGGGAGATATATACTCAAGGATTGGCTATTGCCACCCTATTGTTGGGGAATATTGGTACACTCACTCATCTTCCAGGCTGTGGCTTTCTTGAAATATTGATTTTGTTCTACAGCCTGAGGAAGAAATCTCTTAGTCACTCCTACTTCTTTTCATGTCGTACTGGAAAAGGTTTGCTTCCACCAGGGACACAACCTCACTCTTGTCTTCTAATATATAGTTCAAAATAGGGGATGTTTAGGCCTTTTTTAGGATTATGTGTGAGCTGATATACCTTCAGATATACCTCTTACCTTCAGAGCATGAGCTTTTAGAATTTCCCAGTAAGGTACAATTGCTACTGGCTGCAGGGAGCCAGGTGCGCTCCACATTCCCACCTTCAAACCCTCAGTTGGAAGTGGTCTGGGGTAATTTTGAGTAGACAACCTAAGGGAATGTGAGTAAATCTTCTGAAATCTTTGTGTGCCTTGAAGAAGGACAGGAGTAGCTATGTAGCTAAGTTTCTGCGAGTGTCTCCAGATCACTGCAGTTTCTCTCTGGATACTGGGATATTCACAGGCTTGAAGATGAGAAACATTTTGCTGTTCTTCTGATTATCTTCTTATAATTTGGAGGGAAAAAATTGAGTTTTAATACTAACAAACCTATTACTGTTGTTATGTTTTTGCATTATGGCAGGTGGTACCAGTTGATCCAGATCTCAAGCTTTTAATTTTTGAGGTCCCAGTCTTGAAAGAATTTGAGCTGTTGCAGCTCCCACAAAAGTAAGCTGACCATTCCAATATCCCAAATAAAATCTAATTAAATACATTTTGTTAAAAATCTCTTTATTTTAAAAAGAAGGATGTCAGGGAAGATTCAAAGGAAAAAAAGGAGAGTGAGGAGAAAGGAGTAAAGTTAAAGAAGAAAAGGAAAACAAGTGCAGAGGAATAAATTTAAATGCGAGATGTGAAGGTTAGAAATAGTCCCAACCTTATTTCCCAATATGAATTGAATCCAAATATGTTTTCACACAGGAGAACTAACACAGTGAGGACCCTAATACACTTCTTGCGTGCTAGCTGGTTATTAGAGCCTCACAACAAGGAAGTGATCAGAGAATACTTGTCACATGCCCAAACTACCCTAATTCAAGGAACCTGCCACCTCAGTGCATCATATGAGGCAGGTCAAGCCTAGGGTGAAGCAAACTTTCCGTGTAAGAATTTTAATTAGCAATGAGCACAATAAAATACATAAGCTGCTGAAAGTTAACAAGTGCTACTGTTTGAGATTTATGTTCAAATCCATGCTGTGCACTTCCCTTTCCTCACCACTGATGGATTAGCAGTATACTGGACAGTAATCAACAAATATTACAGTCATCCTTCTAATCTTATTAACAAACTTGTAAGAAGCATTAAGGACACATTTATACCACTTGTGGGAAACCGTCCAAATACAACGAACCAAAAGCTGCTTATCTACAAGCAAAACCAGCATTATACGACTGAAGGGAGCCAAGTTAATCAGAGCCATCAAGAGGCTAATTCAGGTCCAGAGGGCTGAGAAGGCAGGTTAAATGGTTGTTCATAAGTCATTGAGAGCATACAGTATTGTACCACACGCTACCACTTTGTAGCAACGATGTTCTTCTGTAGGGTGCAGTTTCCTGCTTTCTATATGTCTGTGTTTTGACATTTTAAGTATCTCATCAGCATCTTTTTATCCTTAAGTTGTGAATATGTTATAACTCAGCTTGTTAATCATCAGATCTTTAGGAAGGAAGGGGATAGACTGTAAAAACAAACCTAAAATTGTTCTTATTTGCAGGCAGCACTACTGAGCTCACTACAAGCATATATAAAATAGAAAAGAATGTGGTTCCAAGATACTGCTGAAGAAAACTGGGGAAAGCAACTGAGAAAATCTGGAAAATCAGCTGTATATGTCTCCAGCTCATTTGCTTTATAGGATGGAGGAGGGGACACTGATGGTTAATTTTTCACTTCAAAATACTTTAGAGAAGTACTGAAATGTGCTAGTTTATGTAATGTAAGCTTATTCACTGATTCCACCATGAAAAAACTGGGATCTGGTCTTATTACGTCTTTCTTCTGATAGGATTGAGACTATGCACAGGCTATGATTGACTTCTCTTTAGAATTGTCTTCCAAAGTCTCACTTAGCAATTTTTGAAAGTGTTTAAAACACTGTTCTTCAGCTGCTTGCTTTCCTCCCCCCCACCCTCTCAACAGTGCTAAGAAAGTCTTTCCTACTACTTACTGTAAGAAAAGGATTCCTCCAAGGACTGGAGTTAATGGCACTTTTTTCTGATCTCACAAGACGTGGAACATACTCCAGTTCTCTATACAGCGTAATATTCCACATTTCCAGTGCCTGATATTCTCCTGCTGTGCACTATAGTATTTACATGCACCAGCACAAAGGGAGGACAAAAGGCTGCCATTGCAACGTACTCCCTCTGGAAAAATGACACTCTGGGATAAAAGACAATGTAACATGTTAGGAAGAAGATAATAGTCCTTTAATTACAATCCTTAACTCGTGTGTGGTTTTGTCAGTTTTTCCGTAGAACACATAAGGTCTTCAGACCGGGCCAATATGGCTGAATAGCACAAGAGGCTAAAAACAAGTGAAGGCAGCAGTTCTATTTGATAACACTGTCAAATAGAAATTGTATAGATTTGTCCCCAGCTACCTGAACAGCATCATTTGCTCAATTTTGCAACTTCATGGGCATGTTTTTCAGTTCTCTTCCTTCCTTTTTTCTACCAAAAAACTTAATATACCCATTTTTAGCTCTAGGAAGTAGATTGCCTCAGGGCTGACACCGTCCTTTCATTTTTGGTATAGCGTGAGACATAAGCCCTCATCTGGCTCTTATTTTCTTTCTCAGCCTCACCAAAATTTGACTGCTCTATAGCTCACATTTCCAGCTTGGTCCTATTATGTCTGAAATGCAAACTGGCAACAAAACTGCTCAGGCACCTGGAGCAAAAACTAAATATTTCTTGTCCATTCCAATTTCTCAGCATCATGTCAGAGCTCCTGGTTTGCTCCCTAAGTTTCTCCCTAGGGTCTCAAAAAAAACCCCAGAAAACCTCATCCATCTCCCTTCAAGCTCCAGGACTGAATTTTTACCATCTGTCCAGGATTTTGTTCTTACAAGGTTCCCTGCCTGGATTGTGCACACCACCTTCTTCTGGTTCACCAACAGCCATTAACGCTATTCTGTCAGCAGCTTTCTAGATATGAGTTTTTGCCTTTATATGAGGCAACTCTAGACATGAGTTAACTGCCTTTAAATGGAAAATTAAGTCCTTTTATTTGATTGTTTCAAACATCTGTCCACATCCTTGTACATTAATTAAGAGGCCTAATAGAGCTTTTTGGTTTTGTATCATTTGTCTTAACTGTCAGAGTGGATTTGTACATCTCAAGACAAAAACACTCAGTATGCTGCAACTCAATATACACCAGAATAGAGAGTGTGTGCTTTTCCTTTTGTATTTTCTTACAGAATAAAGCTGTAGAGAGCAAGGGATTTGGCTCAATCTGCAGGATCAAGTGGCAGTGATAAAAAGTAAACAAAAGAATACACATAATAAAAATAGTCTTTCTAACTTTTCATTGTTTCTGCTGTAAACAACATTAACTGCAGTCTTTGGTGAGAGGTACAGTCTTCTGAGGAAGTAGGAGGGAAAGAAACCAAATTCAGCTGTGAGAGGGGAGATGAAGGGGTTTACCAAAGGCTTGGTTATTCTTCATATTTTGACCAATCTGAAAGAGAGCTTTGAAGCACAAAGTTGCTCTGCTAAGCAACTAAGAAACTGAAAAGACTGGAATTCTTAAATGTTGATGAGAATGTCTTCTTTACAATATTATGTTGAGATCTCTGCTCTATGTCAAAATTTAAAATAAGTATTTACTACAAAAATCCATGTGTCTGTTTTCACAGATGCACCCTAGCAATTCTAAATCAATTTTTATATTTTATTCAGCTTTATTCAGTTTTGGGTTCATATATCTGACACAGGATTCTTCTGCTTGGGGAAAAAAAATACACTATGTCAGATTTTGTCAATACAGATAACTTACACATTTTCACTGAATTGAGCTCTTTGCTGAATTGGAATCATTTGAAGGAACCAAAGTACAGGAAAATTGCTCTATTTCTTATCACTGACGTAGCTGAATGAAACAGCTCTGAAGCACTGCCCAGCACAAAACAGAACCCATGAGCACAAGTGCATATAAGGAGATAACAGAGAGTTAATGGGTTTGTGATGTACAAGTACCCATGGTTTAACAATGCCTAGAGAAAAGAAACAGCAGCTCTACCAGGTACCTCTGCCCCTTCATTCCACCGGCAGACTGGAAGCAAAGAGTGCTGTCTTTGGTTGGCCACCACTTTTTACAGGGATGGCCAAGTGACTCGTCTGTTTCCTTCCTCTGTGTTTGGAGCTGCCTGGCATGCATGGTGCTCTCCTGGGACATTTGTGGACTCTGGGGGCCTGCAGACTTCATTCTGACTTGTCTACAGCAGGACCTAAAAAGATTTCAGCCTTCCTATAAAGTCAAGGTACAACATGAACTTGAGGGCACAACTGCAACTTTGTTATAATATGCAGATGTCAACTCTTGCCACACGTTAAATGTGAGATGGCTTACTGTGAAAGAAAGCAATAAATGGTGACTTCTTTTTGCAAACCAAAGTAATGATATATTAAAGATGGTAAAGTCACTTGAAATAAGCTATCCACTGTTCTGCTGTAGAGTAAGAATTCGTTTGTGGCAAATAACTACATAATAGCTCTTGTTTACATCTACTCATGCCCCCTTTTGTAGAACTAATGTGCTCTAATCACTCTGCTGTTATTTTAGAGGTCTAAGTTTTAATTGGCATATTCTGCCTTGGCAATAAGTTGTCATGCAGTTAATTATAGAGATGTAACATTACTGGAATTGTCCTGCTGGTAGGAAAAGTTTCCTTTTGCTAGGTGAGACAACTATACTATCCCACTGGAAAAAAAAAAACCACTGGTAAAACACCTACCTATTATCCATCAGGTTGCAGATTTTGTTACCTTTTTCTTAAGAGCTTTCCCCAATCTAGATAGTTAATGTCAGAGCTAATAAAAATGAGCTCATAAAAACCACACAGATAAAGTGAACACTCTTTGAAATCATTTAAAGACTGAGGGGTGTTACAGATTGCTGGATCTGAGGCTAATGCAAGGTCAGCTCTCTCTTAATTTCTTTTGACTTGTTTCTTCCAGAAGAGGATATGGTACTGTTCTCACTCCAGTCTCACTTGCCAACAAGGAGATCCAGATAATCCTCAAGCTGCTGACTCAATATGTGGTTATAGAGAAAAGCATTTCTCAAATATGAGAGATTGTATGTCCACTGGGAAAGCTTTCTCAGACTTCTCTTTCAAGCAAAACAAAACTAAACTATTTCTCATAAGTCACACTTTATTAACCTCTAGTTGTTCTTGGTGCTCTCTCTGGACTTCTCTGTACCTTTCTTAATAATCCTACCAAGGCTGAACACAGACTTGTTCTCCAGGACTCACCAGCACATGTTTTCTGCAATAGCACAGTTTTTCCAGTCTTTCACAGAGGAGCCTCAATTTTCATCTGTTACACAGGCAAATCTCCATTTATATTAATGAAAATGATTACCCATTCCCAGCTACAGCTCTTTACTTCTGTCTGTAATGAATTCCCTATTGTTGTTTTTGAATCACTTAAGTACATCCAATTTGATTTGTGGTTTTGTATTCCAACAGGGCTTGTAAGCCTTCAAAACTCAGTATCATCAAAAATTTTATAAGTATATCTTCCATTCTGTTTTTTAAGCCATCTGTTAACATACTGGTTAGTACAACAAAGGAACCATGGAATTATATGTTTTTCATTCTGTTACAAAATTATGTATTGATTTTCAAAACACACATATTCCATTTGTAAACCTATTTTTTTTTTTTTTTACCTAAAATTTCCACAGCATCTCTGGAGATACAGCAGTTGCCTAGTAGGATTTATTCAAGGTCCCTTAGTTCATCAAGGATTTATCTCACAATGTAGGTTATGGCATCCTCAGTAGCTGTCAAACGGTTCATGCATAATAAGCAAAGCCTTCTCGTATTTCTGATACCTTCAGCCATGAATGCAATGGGGAAAAAAAATAACAGGTCACATTGTTAGCGGAACTGTTTGGATATGTTTCTAATGCCCTGGTCACAGCAAACTGCTAGACAGAATTAGATGTTTACTGCCTCGTGTACGGCAACTATTTATATTTTGATGCCATCAATTGTATGGCAAGTTTTGTTTGCATAAACAGAGCCTACTGATCAGGTACTTTATCATGTAATCAATATGAACTGCCCCTCAGCCCAGAGAAAGTAACTCATAGAAGATCAAATGGGATCTTCCTGTGCAACAAATCCAGGAGAAGCATTTTTCTTACCAAGTCATCAAAGGCAGACATATGAATTGCCATATCCATTTCAGTTACTGGATTGTGTGGCCCTACCAAACTTTTCAGCCTTGGTATCCAGTGACTGACCTCACAGAAAGTCAGCAGTAGGTCAGACAGGGGAACTGTCACCTTTGCAATCTGAATGGCAGTTCACAGAGGTGAGCCAGTTTTGGGGTCAGTCCATCAGATCAGCTTGACTGTGGTATGCATTTCTAACTTGAAAGGAGCACTCTGATACTTTGTGGCATTTCGGCTACAGAACACATCACAACTTCAGTCCAAATGTATAAGAAATTACTTATCTAAACAAGTTGTAGCATTTTCAAGTTGTAGCATACAAACTTCAGAGGTTATTAAAAGATTGACATTGTCAGCACAATATACTTTATTATGGTGTAAAATAAGAGTAAACGCCAAAGTGTAGTAGTGTTTGTCAAAAACTGTCTCCATATTATCTGAGGGTACGTTCTCTGCAAGTTTCCTCCTTGTAGAATTAATTAATGTCATTTGCTTACAGAGTAAGTTGTGCAATTCCCTTCTGTTGCCAAAAAAACAGAGAACAGTTTCTTCATGTAAAGCAAGTTCCACTTCATCAGTATTTGAAATTTTATGATACAGCTATCAAAAATTTGTTTTTCTGTCCAAAATTAATGGTCCAGTTAGTGAATATTTCTGCTGCTATCAGTAGAAATGCATTTAAAGCATATGATGCATTTAATTCATTCATTCTTTAATGGTTTCATTAAAAGATGGTAACTTTATTTCATGAATGAGATGTTTTTTGTGGGACTTTGATATCTCGATTAAACCAAACAGTCATACTGTTCCAAGAAGCCAGACCTCACTAATTTGAGCAGCACTGACTCAAGCAACTAGATATAGTGAGGCAGGCCCAAAGAGAAGCTCTAACAAAAGATGCAAATGCAAAAGCCATTTCAAAGTGGACGATTTATATTATAAAAATTACCCTAATCTGATATTACCCTGAGACATTAGGAATAAAACTGCACAGCAGTCTACTTCTTGCCTCATCATGGCAGTAGACTCCAAACTCTCCAAAGAAATCAGAAGATGACTCTTAACATCAGTGGTTCCAACTTCCTTTTCACACAGTAATTATTAGGAGATGTTTTGGTAAATTAACATAATGCATGATTCTTGAATGTCTAAAATTAAAATTAAACAGGAGCCTTTCTTAATAGCAGAAAGGCTGTATTTAAGATGATCTAAAAAGGCATTTTTATGCAGCACCATTTATTAGAACCTGTTGAAATGCTTCCTTTCCCTTTCCCTTTTCTCTTTCCCTTTCTAGCACACAGTAAGCCAGAGGGAAAGCAAAATCCCCCTGATGGTAGGAATAAAGCCAGCCTTTGTCAACAGGTAAAATACATGGAAGGGTGGCTATGTGCAGAGAGCTATAAGACACTCTAAACTTCAGCAGACCAAACACAACACTTTATGATTGATCACATGTGGTGTGGGCCTTAATAACTAAAGGCAATTTCTGAAGCGTGCAGAATGACAAAATGCAGAAATTGCTGAGAAATGTAGCAGCAGTGTCTGGGCGGAACAGCGTTACTCAGCTGGTTCCAAGCGCTCCCCTCCCCAGGAAAAAGCCCTGAACTGGAAGCCGGGACAAGGTCTGATCTGGCCAAAGCAGTGCTAGAGTGCCCTCCGCTGGCACAGCTCAGCCAGGGGACAGGGGATCGCTCCTCTGTAGCTTGAAGGAAAGGAGGCTGAAAGGAGGAGACCAAAATCTTAATATTTGGGCAAATGTTGTGAAAAATCCGTGTTTGGATCAGGTGGATTTCTTGATCCTTCACTACTCATGTATGACAGAGCATGTGGAAGGGAAACTCAAAAATCTACTCACTGTTATTTTACATAGGCATTTATCCTTTGTGTCCTTCAGTATCGCTTTGATGTGAAATTTAATCTGGATCTCAGCTGGTCAGAAAATCCCCAGAAAAAGAAATAATTAAAGCAAGTTTTCTTGTATTATCAAAATTATGTTTAAAAGTAGATAATGAATGATAATTAATGTCTTTATAAATAGTCTATTGAAAGCAGAGAAGTCAAATTAATTCACTGCTTGTGTTCATACAGAGATCACAGTCAGAATCAGACAATGAGAAAATACAGAAAATACTTCCAAATAGTGAACAATATCTCGTCTTTGCTAGGTACCGCTAGGTACCAGCAGTATCACAAAATTATCTTCTGCTTCACATCAACCTGTGTATATTCCATTTATACTTAGATAATGATACAGCACATGCATAGCACAGGGTCCAGTGCATGAAACCATGAAACCAGAACTAGTCACTCAGCCTGTCATGCAGCCACATTTGTCACTGCTCCTTTTGGGCACACTAATAAAATGTGCTTTTGTGACTCATCTTATTGCATAATATTCTGTCATTAACAATCATTGTCCCAAGTTTCCTCCTCAAAGCTGATCCAATGTGATATTTCATCTCTTTCTCTTTTGTTGCCTCCCAACCTTTTACAGTGCCCTGAGGAATTCTCCTTGTATTTATCAAGGGCTACACTACTTTTGTGCCTCAAATCACCAAGTTTTGTTCTAGCAGTGTATGCTGTTGGTCTTGTTAGGAGACAAGCACTAAACAGCTTAAAATCCTACTTCAATAAATAAGAATTGCAATGAGATAAGTGAAAGGTTAAAAACCACAAACTAAGAAAGGAGTCTAGACTCCAGAGAGGGATCTGGACAGGCTGGATCAGTGGGCCAAGGCCAATGCTATGCAGTTCAACAAGGCCAAGTGCTGGGTGTTCTGCACTTGGGTCCCAACAACTCCTTGCAGCATTATGTACTTGGGGAAGAGTGGTTGGAAAGATGCCTGGGGGAAAAGGACCTGGGGGTGCTAGTCAACAGTGGCTAAACATGATCCAGTGTGTGCCCCGGGGGGAAGAAGGCCAGTGGCATCCTGGCCTGTATCAGCAATGGTGTGGCCAGCAGGACTGGGGCAGGGATTGTCCCACTGTACTCAGCTCTGGTGAGGACCTACCTTGAGTGCTGTGTCCAGCTCTGGGCCCCGCTCTACAAGAAGGAAGTTGAGGTGCTGGAGCAAGGCCAGAGAAGGTCAGCAGAGCTGGTGAAGGATCTGGAGCACAAGTCCTGTGAGGAGCAGCTGAGGGAGCTGGGGGTGTTTAGCCAGGAGAAATGGAGGCTCAGGGATTACTTTATCACTCCCTACAACTGCCTGAAAGGAGGGTGCAATCAGGTGAGGTCTGCCTCTTCTCCCAGGTAGCAAGTGACAGGATGAGAGGAAACGGCCTCAAGCACCAGAGCAGGTTTAGATCAGCTAAAAGAAACATTTCCTGACTGAAAGAGTGGTCAGGCATTGGAACAGGCTGTCCAGGGAAACGGTGGAGTCACCATCCCTGGAAGCATTCAAAAAAGTGTCGTTGTGGCATGTGGGGACATGGTTTAGTGGTGGACTTAGTAGCGTTAACGGTTAGATTTGATCTGAAGTGTCTTTTCCAGCTTAAATGGTTCTATAATTCTATGATTTCATTATTTGAAATTTGTCTGATAACAGACCTGTCTGGCATCCTCTGGAGGGCAGTTTCCAGAAGCATCCAAGACATCCAACAACAACAGGGAACAGCACATTCATAGCAGTGTAGTTAAATATAATAATAGAATCATGGAATGGTGTAAAAATTACCCCCAGCCCGCCTCCATGGGCTTGAGCTAACTCAGTTATTAGGAGGCTTTAGAGGGAATTTTTACCAAGGATGAGATAAAAGATATCAGAACAGGCCCTTTCCCCAGGAGCTTTGTCCCAGGCGTTTATTCTTCAAAATTCCAGGAGGGAAAGAGAGAGAACAAAGAAATACAGGGGTCTTATCTAGTCTCCCATTCTGGGAGGATGGCTGGCACTCAGCCAATTAGGTCAAGGAAGGTAGGGAGGGTCATTCCATTGGTCAAAGGGAGGAAATTCCAGGGGGTCAAAGGGAGAAACCATTCCCCTAAAGAATTACAACAGAATGGCTCGAATTGGAAGGGATCCATAAGGATGAACAGGTCCAACTCCCACTTCCTTGCCGGATTACCTAGAAGTAAACCATATGACTGAAAGTATCATCCAAAACCTCCTTGAACTCTGACAGGCTGGCTGTAACTAAGTAGACTGAAATCAGAAACTGAAAGAAGGCTATTGCAAAGGTCTTGTAAGAAAGTTCCACATAACATCTAAGAAAATGAGGTGCTTTCAACTTGTCTTGACTGTTCACCTTTTAAAAGGGAAAATCTGATTATACAAGTATCTGTAGGGGCATTTTGTATTACCAAGATGATTTTTGATTTAAAAATAGGTTATGTGCCAATTATAGGTATTTTTTTTCCTCCTGCTGCAGGGAATCACAACTTTTACAACTGATAATTAGATGGATAAGGGATGGATAAGCCTACCACAGAGAGCCTGAACCCAAATCATGTTTAATATATATGCAAATTTGAGTGATCCTTGGATATGGCAAAGTAGGAACTTCCAGTCATGTTCTCTCCATATAAAACAGATTGGGTTTTATTTGTTAAAATTTTTTTGAGATGGACCTCTCAGTGATTTTCTTTATTGGGATATATATGAAAAAGAAGGTTCCTTCTACAAATCAAACCACTGCTCTAATGCTATTTCTGGACCTGTAACTTTTCCAATTTATAATTCATTTATATCCCATTGTGAGAAACTACGGCACTTAATGAGATCTATGTATGAAATAGAATTAAATATATGTAGAACGAATGCCACATTTAAACCTGTTTCCTGACGATGTCAGGAAATAAAAAGCTGTCCTCTCAGAATAAATGTTGGTATTAAGTAGGGAGCAAAGAGATGGATAAGGGATGGATAAGCCTAAGTGGAGAAGCAAGGGAGCTTTTCTGTAGTCATTGAAAACCAGAAAAGTGAGATCCCACTTTCTGATTCTTCAAAGCACAGACCACAACCAGAGCCAGTGTTTGTCTTCTTATTATAACAGGGATTGGCAACAACATCTCAACTGTATTATTTTACAACTTCTTTAGTGCTACAGGGAGGGAGGGAGGGAG
>VXBN01011481.1:591655-607472 GCA_013397395.1 Sinosuthora webbiana
GAAGGAAGGAAGGAAGGAAGGAAGGAAGGAAGGAAGGAAGGAAGGAAGGAAGGAAGGAAGGAAGGAAGGAAGGTAGTTGGCTCGTCCCCGGAGGAGGAGCTTTGCGGCGGAGTGGAAGTGACCTCACTCCCGGGGCAGCGCCGGGACCCACTCAGCGCTGGAGCGCCGGCGGCCAGTGCGGGCGCGCCGTGCGAGCAGCCAATGGCAGGGGCGGCGCCGCTTGTTGTCGCCCCGTGAGGCGGCTGCGCCCTGCGCTCGGTGCCGCCGCCGCCGCCGCAGGAGGGACCCGGGAGGCCCCAGGCCCCGGTACGCGCTCGCCTCTCGCCGGCCCCGCAACCCCCGCGGAGGGCGGGGAGATGCAGCCCCCGGGCGCTCAGCAGCCGCCGCTCTACGCGCCCAGCAGCGGGGACTTCACCTTCGTCTCCTCGGCGGACGCCGAAGGTGAGCGCGGGGCCGCGGGCAGGGCCGCGCTTGCCGTCCCGGTGCCAGGCTCGGCCGGACCCCGGGAGAACGGGCTGTTCCCGGGCCGCGGAGACAGGAGGGGCCTTCCGTGCCCTCCTCCCCGCCGCCCCCGCGGTTGGTGTCGTGGCTGGGGGCGGAGCGGGGTGGCCGAGGTGGCCGCTGCCCTGGGGCCGCAGGGTGCGTCCCGCTGCCGTGTCCGCGCCACGGGAGCAGCACCAGCGTGGCAAAGGCGGCCGTGCCGCTCCGCTTCCCAGCTTCCCTGAGAGCCGGAGCCGAGCTTCTCCCGGCTACGTGACCCAGCCGGGACCGCTGCCGCTGCCCGCTCCTCTGGCTCCCGTGTTGCTGGAAGCCCACTTCGTTGTCTTACCGAAGATTGTGCCGTATGTTCGTTCTCGTTTGCTGTAATGGTGTGCCACAGTGTCTGCGCCGTGTCTCATTGCAGCACAGTCATGAAGGAGGAAAAGAAGCCGTGTATGTAATTTAGGGGGTGAAATGTGGCCTGCTGCCAAACCGCTGCACAAATAGCAGTGGTGTATCAGCATGCCGTGAAGATGTGCCTTCAGACTTCCAAACTGAACATACAGGAGTCAACATTGTGCAAACTTACTTTGTTGGAGAATGATTTTTTGGTCTCTCCCCATTTAAATAACAAGGATTCTACTTCCATGTATGTATTTAGTTACTCTTATAACTGGGACTAGGGAATTGTATAAATCCTTTCTAATGTATCCCACCCTGCAAAGGAATTGTTGAAGTGGAGAAATGACTGCAGAATACCTGTTCTTTGGTGCACTTCACAGTCCATCTGAGAAGAAGTACAAGTCAACAGTACAGTTGTGGCTCTGGGGCTTTTTGTTGCTGGGGTTTTTTTACTGGTTAGTTTTCCTTTGTTTTGTTTTTTCTTCTTCACCTTGGCCTGAAAAAGGATCCATGTACCTCTGAGCAGAGGCTCTCTGCTTCTTCCCTGGAAGTATTTGTTGGGCAATGCTGAACCCAATCCAAACCCTACCTTTCTGGTAGGTTGTGTTGAATCACACTTGGCTCTGTGTTTTTTATGAACACAAGCAAGGTGTGATCTCCTGCCTGTTCAAGTGTAGTCAAAGTGCTGGATAGACCTATCCTAGCAAAGAAAAACACTAGCGAAATTAAACATATTGATATTTTTAAATTAAAATACTACCTCTTGCACTCTAATTTTTACATGTTTCCCAAATCTCAATCCATATGAAAAAATAACAATTAGCTGTTCTGTTTCCCCATCTTATTTCTGTGGGATGTAGGAGCTGTATGGAAGAAAGCAGGAGAGATGTTTCAAATTAGGTCACCAGACATAGTAGAAAGAGCAGACTGTTTATGGTTTGCCTCTTGTACTGCTTTTTCAGAATTAAGAGTCAAGACAGTTTTGAAAGCTGGTTTTCTACAATGCTTTGTTGAAATGAGGCATCTGAGAGACCTTGGTTCAGCCTGAGACAGTGAAGGCACCCAGACTCTCGCTAGGAGCCATCAGCGTCATCAGTTCTTGGCAGATTTTCCACCCAGTTGCCCCACAGTTCAAAAATCTCATTCAAAGCAGCCTGCAGAAGAGGAGGTGACCAATCCTTTTTCCCCTAGGTCTTGCAAAACAGACTTAAGATCACCTTAACAGATTTTATGATTCAAAAGTGTGGTTGCAGGTATTCATCAGCTGCTAAAAGGAGTCTTGGTAAATGCTCCTTGTGCAGGAGTTTCCGTGCCCCAGGATGGGTTGTTAGTGGTCCCAGAGAAAGGAGAAATACCCGGCTGGTTGGACTGCTGTTTGCTGCTTTTGGCAGCTGCATTTATGCACCCAGTAGCAAGAACCTCTCCTTGCAAAAAGGTGTTGTGTTGTAGCAGAAATAAATATTTCTTAATGACATAAGGGTCCACAGTCAAGAGAAAACTTCTGAGGCTTCAGCTTGATGCCCAGGCATTAAGATTTTTCTTTTTTCCTCCCACTGTAAACAGCAGAGGAAGGCTTTGCTTGAGTCTGGTGAGAATGGTGTGTGTGTGCTGGGACTGGGAAGAGGCAGAGAGAAATTCCTGCTTAAAGTTACAGTGATCTTTACAAGGGTCCTGTGCAGATGGTGTTCCAAGAATCAAAGAAATGGATCATTAACTCTTTTAATTATGAAATAGTTGAAAAGCATCTATGGAGAAGCTTGAATGTGAGTGGCCTAGCAAGCTGGTCTGGGAAGGAGAATTCTGTTGAATTAATTGCAATACTCAATGATCAGTGAACACTTAAAGACATCTTGGCTGAAGACACTGAGATTCTGTCACTGTACAATTTTTTTTCTATAAGACTGTAATATTTCCAGAGAGAATGTTGCAGATGTAATCTACAAATGTGGCCTGACATACTGCTGTGAGTGTTTCAGAAGTACTTGCTATGGTTAGGTGTTTTGGGAAATTTGTGCTGAGGAACTTCAATGTGTGAAAAACATACAACAATGAAGAGGCAAAACATTTTTTTCTTTATCTCTCAATATATTTATAGTAAGCTTGTACAAAATATTTACACATTTCTGTTTGAATTTTTCCTTCTTAGCAGATAAAATGGAAATCCATTATTTCCTAAATGAATAATTATTCCCTTCTTATGTATCTTTTTCTTTCATCAAGTTGCTTAATTTATTTTCCTATACTACTTTTTATTTTCCATCTATATATAACTGAATAAAATGAGAAAAAAAAATTGGTGATTTTTCCAAAACTACCCAGAACATAGATAAATTGCTCTTTGTTTTGCTTAGTACTGTAGTAGAGAAAGATCACAGTATAGCAAAGAGAACTTGTATTACTTCTTATTGCCTAGAGCCAAAGGATCTCTGATAGCATTCTTTCACTAACATTTTCAGCTGCATTGAAGGCAGGCTACAAATTAAAACATCTTCAAATGTTTTCCTTTTATGAAAAAATTGACATAAGAGCAGAGAATGGTTTTGGCTGAAACAATGCCTCTATAAAAAAAATGGGTGCCAAAAGAGGTAGAGTATGATCAGAAGAAAGTTACAAATAATCCACAATTTATAGCAGGATGAGACTCATTGCTGTCCTCCTTTTGTGCCTTTAAACACTTAAAGCACAAATGGAAGCCTTTCTATCATACCACAACACTGTGTCATGAAACAAGAGTCTCATCCAGAAGCTAAAACCTGGTATTTGAGACCTAACCCAACATTGTTACTATTGCAATAAAACCACAAGTACACTTTGAAATTCTGTATCTGTGAAAGTATAATTTTATTTTGGAGCTTTGAGTGTTTCTTGGTGATGACCAACACATACAGCTTCATGTGTTTGTTGTTTATCCTCCAGTACTTTTAACATCAAATGGATTTTGGCAAGACATAAGAAGTTCTGTATTTTTCTCCCCTTTTCTTTAGATATTAGTGGTTCTATAACAACTCCAGATGTTAAGCTAAATCTTGGAGGAGAATTCATCAAAGAATCTACTGCAACTACATTCCTAAGACAGAGAGGATATGGCTGGCTTCTGGAAGTGGAAGATGATGACCCAGAAGATAACAAGCCACTCCTGTATGTTGTAATTATTTTTGGATATCTCTCTTTATTAGCTGTGTAGGGAAAACAAGCAACTTGTAGTCTGTCATTGTCCCACAGCTTTGTGCTGTGACTAGGATTCTGTTTGACAAATTATTTGACCAATGAGTGTTTTCTGGTGCAAGAATGGAAGCATTGTTTCTCATTATGGATTTTAATCTCCGTAAGTATAAAGCTTATGTGGCTTTTCTGCTTTTAACTGTTGATGTTGTAATGTTTTAAAAACCATGAGGCTGTATTCTTTGTATCTTTTGCATTCAGGTTTCTTCATATTGTGAAAGAATCAAAGGCTAAGACAATCCTGTGGGAAGATTCCTGTTAAGTAAATCTCAGTCAGTTCTGTCAGTTACTCTGAAGCAGAAGCATTGTGAATCATGGTTATTACAGTAGGGACGTTAGAACCAAGGTAGCACAAACTTTATTATCTTTGAGGCTGCCTTTTACTATAAAGCTAGATTTAAAGTGTGCTAGTGCTGGAAGGTGATAATGTCCTTAAAACTGCAAGTCTGGCATCCATTGTTCTGTTCACAGAAACATGGCTGGCTGAAGGAAGTTTGGATCTTAAGGTTCCTACACTGTGAGTCAGGCAGCCAGGTCCTTGTTCTGCACCGAAGCAAATTCATTCTCAGTGTCTCAGTGTTTCCCTCTGAATTAAACATAATGATGCTTTAAAAAATTGGAGTGACACAGAGTACTCTGGAGAACTCAGATGAGAGTATTGGAAGACAACAGATGCCTGGAGAGCTTAATAATGACAGTGCTACTTGAGAACTGGTTTAAATTGAAGCGTGCAGAAGTAGCTCCTTGTGTGAATAAGTCTGTCTTGTGAACCTCTAACTTTTAATTAGGAAACAGACTGCTGGTGTGAGGTGGCAATGTAGGAATTCTGACTTTTGTGTAATTTTGTTGTTTTGATTATCCCCAGAAATGTGTGTCATGAATTCTTACAATCTGAATCCTATTAAGGATTGAAAGAGCAGCAGCCTGCTAAGGAAAGTTCACTAATGCAGTGCTAGTGTGCAAATGTTTTGTGCAATAAAGTGAGATTATTTTTTTTTGCTTTCTCATTGGGCAGCCTTGCTCCAGACACTTGTTTCCTGATACAGCTATCATCACTTTCAGGTGAGGTAGCTGTCAGCTTCATGCAAAAGACAATTTATTCACATGAGAAGCTCAGAAGACCTAGACAATGAGAAAGAATTACTTCCTTGCAGCAAATATTTGTGGTACACAGTCTTCAGAGTAAAGTATAGGTCTGCTGCATCCTTTTTAAATAAATGGTGGCAAGTAGATGCTTCCAGTTTATTTCTTAGATTCAGGGATGTTAAAGAACAATTTTTGTTACTTAGTCACCAGTTAGTAATACCACTTTTGAAGTAGCTTTAGTAATAGTAATCCAAAAATTGCCTTGAGGGACTGAATTAGCAGTATTTGATTTTTTTTAAACAGAAGTTGTGGTGAATCACATCTTTGCATTTATTTCTCACTTCAGCTTTTGTGAAGAAAAAGCCAAAAAAACAAAGCCTTGGACAAAACCTTCATAAATGAACTTAGGATATAATTCTACATTTTTTTTCACTGTGTTCTTAAATGTAGAGCAGTATATCTGCTGGAAGTCTCTTGCAGCTTTTCAGAGCTCCTCATCATGACTGAGATTCTGCACATAAAGAAGTGGAATTGCCCATTACTTGGGAAATCTGATTCCTTCCCCATTAGGCTAGTACAGTCAGGGCAACCTGTACCAGCTCAGAGTCCTGGGTGGAAGAGTCTTCTGGCCAATTTGTTTCTGCTTGCCCAGAGTTTGTAACGGGAAGCAGAGAAGGCAATGAGAGAAGGGCAAGATCTGTTGATACATATTGCTGCTACTTCATTTTACCCACAGTGGAAACAAGCCAGAAATTAAGCAATGTGCATAAAACTGGTCTGTTGAAAATGACTGTACTTGAAGGAAGCTAAATTCCATTTTCTTTTAAAAAATTGGTTTTACATGATGTATTTGGAATGGTATAAGATTAGTGAATGTAATGGTATTCTTTTTTGAAGAATTTGAAATAAAATACTTTCATTGTAAGTGTGCTCATGGCAGACTGCTTGGCATAGGAATACACAGACATTCTTTATGTATGAATGTCTTTGACTTGTAGTTACAATGATACAAATGTGTCACATGTCCTACTGTGTCTGAAAAATAGACCTCCTGTCTTAATGCAGACTCTGAGGGTATCACAGAATGGTTTGGGTTGGAAGCAACCTTAAAGATCATCCAGTTCCACCCCCCTGTCTTGGGCAGGATCACCTTTCACCAGTCCAGGTTACTCAGACCCCCATCCATCCTGGTCTGGGTATGCTGTGTATGTTTTCTGTTCTCACTCATGTAGTTTGTTTTTGAGTAGTTAAATAAATCTAACTCTGTCCCACCCGTTACTGAACCCAGCAAGAAGGTGTGGTCTTGCTTTACTGTGGACAGGCCGTTCCTTTGCTAGTTATGGCTCCTTGTGGCTGACAGGAGACTTGCTCTATAAACCTACTGTTTGCCCCTGTACTTATTTTCTTTGCTCTGTTTCATTACTGTGGTGTATAGTAATGCTCACTTGCTTTATTATTTCAGGGAAGAACTCGACATTGATCTGAAGGATATTTACTACAAAATTCGATGTGTGTTGATGCCTATGCCATCTCTTGGGTTCAATAGGCAGGTAGTGAGAGACAATCCGGACTTTTGGGGTCCTCTGGCAGTTGTCCTCTTCTTCTCAATGATTTCATTATATGGACAATTTAAGGTAGGTATAAACCTTCTGCCTAAAAAGAAACCTGAACTAAATTTGGGGATGTGATTGCTAAGCAATTTGCATTCTTACGTAGGTAGAAAGTCTTTTTTTCACATACTAATGTGGGGCATTTCAAGTGCTGTTTCTCAAGTTAATATGTAGAAAGACAGCAGTTAGGAATGTATTAAATAGCCCACGGGTAAGTTAATCATGATGAAATGTCAGCTTTGTTTTTATACAGTAAAACAAAGGAAAGATGTGGTTTCTAGAGGAACCAGATTGATACTAATGGGTTTATAGTCATATTAGTGAATCTTTCCATTTTAATTGTGACCTTTTGTTAACTTGCTTTTTATTACTAGAAAATGTTAGTGAAAAGCATTTGTTTGGATGCCATGAATTCTAATTTCCTGACAAATAAAGCTGCTTATTTAATTCATACTATATGACTGCTGTTATCTGGTAGATTTAATCCTCATTAGTCACGTTTGCTATTTTGTCCTCCCTTTTCAGTTACAATCAAATAACTTTCCTCTGGTCAATAGACTTTTTCCATAATTCCTTTAGAACTCCAGGGTGAAGAGCTACTCAGAGGCATTGTGCATATTTGACTTCCATAAACACTGTTAGCTTTTTTTCTTTATGTTCTGATTAAAATAAAGAAGTGTTATTATTTATAGCAACAATTTGAATGCAAGCTGAGGTGCTCCTGCATTGGAAATCTTTATGACTGAATGTGTGGTTACAGTTGTTTAGAATGTGACCAAGTATGGCAATAAGCCATATGTAAACCAGCAGAATGTGCTTATGCAAGGATTCTTGTGAATGGTGGGATAAAATCATTCCCTTTGGGACCTCTGGCTTCCATATGGTGTACCAAATGCTGACTAAGAATTCAGTCTCAGTGTCTTGTCTCTGTGAGGCTTGAAGTGAGTAGACTAAACTTCTTCATTGTTAAGTCTTCTGGGTGGACCACTCACCGGTCTCCTTGGCAAAGCAAAGACAATTCCTTGACCCTGTGACAGATGAACCACCTCCTGCAGTGTGTGGACCTTGTGTACAGGAGCACTGGGTCTCATGTTTCTTAGGAACCGTGGGTTTACCGTATGGGTGGCAAGAGTGCTGTGTATGTGTGAGGAGGGAAAGCTAGCAGCCAGCAACAGGATGACTGACAGCAGCTGGACTGGATGAACCAAAACTCTCTAAACTGGAGAGGGATGAGCACTTCTACTCTAAGACTTTAATCTGGTCCTCTTCTTTTAGTCAGTAGAGGGAAACAGGAATTAAAAGGAAGCTATGTGCCATTTTCACAAATGGTATAAAGCCACTGTATTTTTTTTAGTGCTGTTGTGATTTTTATCTGTTTTTTGCTATTTCATTCTTCTGGAAATATGGAACTTTTAATTAAGCAAAATATTGGACTGAGTACTGACTTAATTTTTTAAGTCATTGTATGTTTGGAAATACAGACACTGGACTTCGACTTGTTTCCTTCTAAAAAGGCCTTTCAGAAAGGAGAGCTTTACTTCTAGTCCTCCCAGTGGCTCAACACCAAAACCAGCTAAGTTAATTCGAAGGTTCTTTTAAGTCAGAGAATGATTTTAGGATTTCTTCTGTAGTTTAAGAGCAGAACTATGAAAGAAGCAAGAAAAAATAATGACAGACTTGGTCCCAGGAATCTGAGGCTCTATATCAAGTTTTCATCATCATCAAGTTCCACTGAGAATTAAAGTCCTATGTCTTCTGAGCATTCCTAGTTTGAGTAAAGGATAAAGTGACATCTTTATAAGTGAAAGAAGGAGAATCCCAACTCCTTATATTGGTTGGGCTGACTTTTAAGATCTGTCTGAGTCCATATTTTGTAATATGTGGGGTATGAAGACATTTAGGGTAGTTTTAACTCAATTTCCTATTCCTGTTACAATACTTACAGGATACATTGCATGTGCATTCCATGTACACCATATTTACCATTAATGTGATTCTGTAAATGTGACCTCTGAACTTCATTTGCTAATTACACTGTGATACTAAACACTATTCCTGCCACAATTCAGAATTCACTTTTGCATAGTAAAATCCTTGACTGCAGTGCAAGCAATTAGGAAATGGATTTTCCTTTTTCACAATGACAATTACTCATATAAATGAATTGTTCTTTATCTTTCAAGGTTGTTTCTTGGATTATAACTATTTGGATATTTGGATCCTTGACAATTTTTTTACTGGCCAGAGTTCTTGGAGGAGAAGTAAGTACCTATATGTGAAAAGGATGTAGAGGGAGGTAATGTAAAGTCTCTTGACGATATTTTTCAGCAGTAGTTGGGTTTTCATAGTTCTTGGGTTTGGATCTTGTAGCCAGCTAAGAATGAATGCAGGTGCTAAGTGTAAAGTCAACATTTCAGGTTTTCAGTCTCCAAAATGAAGTCTAAAATACAGAGATCCTCAACTAATCTCTTGGTGCAATGGATGGTGTGCTTGGAAGTGATAAACAGTCTGGAAATCTGTGCTGTGAATCCCAGAAATTCTAACAGCTTCCTGTGGTCCAGAACTGAAGTCCATTCTTAAGGGAGAAATGCTTTCAAGGTTTTGGTCACTGGACTAAGTGGATTTTTTTTTAAAATGGGGGGCTAACAGCAGTTAGATGTCCTTGTGTGTAAAGCACCTGCCGGTGTTTGTTTTCATCCCTGGCCTGATGCAGTTCAAACCCATTAAAGAATGAAAGCCAGGGCGTGTTTCTCAACTGCAAAGCCAGCTGGAGCTGTGGCCTGCATCCCTTCGTCCAGCTGCTTGCACCAGCAGGGCTGGAATAGTTCCTTGAGCTGTTTACAAATTGACTCATTAAGCGATTCAGGTGTAAACAACAAAAAATGACTTACAGCAAGGCCCACAGACAGCTGCAGTGGAACAGTCAGGAGGATAAAACATCTTAAAATGGATCTGCAGCATAAAATGCATTGAACTGTGTTGTGAAGAACAAAATATTCAGTGATGATTTTTGTACTTGTACTATGGATATTGCATTAATGATGCACCAGTGTTGCTGAGGTCCTACAATATTTAATTTAAATTTTTAAATTTTTCCTTTTAATCATAATTACTAGAGTGTTCTTGTGTGAATGCTGTTTCGAAAGAAGAAGTTTTGATAAATGTGATTGCATGCTATTTCTGCATTTCCGCACATTCCAGATGCCGTTAAATCAGTCTGGTTTGTGGCTCAAAATGGGAAATTATCAGATGTATAAACTGGAGAAAAAGTACAGGTTTGCAGAGCTTGTCATGAAGGATCATCATCCACGAGAAAATGCTTACAAGATGCCACTACTTTTCCTTTTACATCCAAGAAGCCTAGCTGTGCACAGGAACATTTCAGACCATAGTAGGGGAAAATCAGACATTTCCTTCTGAAGCTAAAAGTAGTTACGGAAGTTCTTGGAACGACTCTGTTCTAGATAGTCACAATAAATTGAAGCTGGAAATCAGAATTCTGTGCGTAACAGGGATCAAGTTTTCCACAGACACCAAAAACATTCATGTGCTTTATGTATTTCTTTATGTATCATGGATATGAGTATGCTAATGCAGAAAATTGTCTTTGCTGCTTTTGACAACCAGGACTGCGGCTGGTCCTTGAGAGGTCTGTTGCAGTTCTCTGCTCCTGGGTGACATATGTAATTGCTTCCTTTGAAAGTGATCATTTACAGTGTTTTGGGAAAAAAAAAGAAGACAACATATTTCTAATTTTACAGTTTAGCATACAAAAACAATTTTTATACTAGCAATCCTCCTTTAGCTGAAATTTCATGAGTATAACACATTGTAATGGTTATTAATGGTGTTACAACAAGAACAAATGGTATTTGGTGACAGAGATTGAGTACTGCAAAGCTTATTTTTATGTGCTTGAAAATTTCAGGTTGCTTATGGCCAAGTTCTTGGTGTAATAGGATATTCCCTACTTCCCCTCATTGTCATAGCACCTGTACTTTTGGTGGTTGGATCATTTGAAGTTGTTTCTACCCTAATAAAAGTAAGTTTATATCATCTCTTGAGAATTTAGTTCTTTTTAAGTCACTTTCTTAACACCTCAAGTAATCTGCTCAGGAAAACGTAATGATGTGTCAAAATTTTCAGAAGTGCAAAGTGAGCTCTGTGATCCTTTTGGTTAGCATGGTTTGAAAAGCTCCATTTGAGTGCTTGGGGATATACAGTGCTGTTGCCATAACAACACCTGTTGTTACTAGAGTAGCTTGTATTTAAGTATTTTGCTGTGCTCTAATAGTTGCATGACAAAAAAGATGGGATTCTCATTTTGAGAAGAGAATGCATAATTAAACCTGAGAATGAAGAATCTGCAAATCAGCTGTTCTCTCCCTTCCCCCATCACCCAGATTATTTTTAGCCCCTGCAGCATGAATATGACGTTAGTCATTGTTCTGAGACCTCCCCACAGCGGTAGCGGTACAAAGCTCTCCACACCCTTTGCAGAGGAGGTGAGGATTGTTATGATGTACAGATGGGGAATGGAAGGCACAAAGAATAACCTGCCTGATGCCACCTGCTGCTGGACACCTTTTATGGAACCAGCAACATTCCCTAAAAGATCCCAGAACGACATAACGCTCTTGAACACTTCCAATGCTTCTTAAAACCCTTTTAGGTAGCCTTTGGAGTTACTACTGAGCCTGGGAAGGTTTACTGATTAAATTCTGTTACAGGCTAAGCTGTACACTTTCTGGAGGTTTGTTCTGTTGATTTCATTATTTCTGTCCCTTCAGCTTTCTGGCTAACAGTAGAATTGCAGTACAGCTAGAGTGTACGATAAGTAACAAAATTGCTGTGTTTGAGAATTGATAATCTGTGATTACTGAAAAATGATAGTCAGAAGGTAAATCATTAACTCGCCAGTTAACTAATATATAACTTCAAAATAAATATACATTCATGAAGCCTCTGTTACTTGATTGCTACTGACAGCCTTATGTTAACTTCAGGGTGAATCCCTGCAAGGCTCCTATCCTTGCACCACTAGTACGAAAATGCATTACAAACCCCAAATGGCCAAAACGTCTTGGGCTGTGACAAGTACTACTACTTATGGCTGGCTCTGTGTTATACTGAGAGAAGAGATCTTTACTGTGGTGGTGTCAGCTAAGACTGTTCATCTTCTTTTTCAGTTGTTTGGAGTCTTTTGGGCTGCATACAGTGCTGCATCATTACTAGTTGGAGAAGAATTCAAGACCAAGAAACCCCTTCTAATTTATCCAATCTTTTTATTATACATTTATTTTCTGTCCTTGTATACTGGGGTGTGATCTAGTGTAAGATGTGGCCAGAAACCCGATTTCAGTCACCTGCAGACTGATAGTGTGTAAGATGAAGAAGGCTGGAGATAATACAAGTGACTGTTTTGTATCCAGTTGTCGAGATGTTTTAAGATGGAAGAGCATATTTGTGTATATTATTTAATGAAGCAATTGTAGCTATATAGATTTGTATCAAAGTTCTAGGTTTGTTTAAGACTCTTCAGATTTTAATGAACAAAATAAAAGAACCTTGTGTTTTATAACAAAACGTAGCGAAACTGCAACTCAATACCTGTGCCAAAAGCACTGGGACCAGATTACTATATTCAAGAATTAAAAACGAGGAGTTAACTGTTAACAATCTCAAAGTGCAATTTTTCTTTTGAGCTTAAACACAGCTGGCTTTTTTTGGCACAGCAAATTCTGTAGATAATATATATTTATGAAACAGTCCTGATTGTTCACAGAATAGTCTGTATAATCAAGACAAGAAAATACTACTTTTAATTTAGTGCCTCAATTACTGTGATTTGGCTGTTGAGTTTTTATAAATTCCAATTTGTTTTCAAAACATGTATATACTGTGTATTTTGTATCTATGGCTTGTGTGTACCGTAAATACTCCTTGGTTAAGGATGTATATTGGGTTTTTAAAAATTGAAGATTCAAGTATTTGAAGTTTTCATTTACTATCTCTGACCAAAGGAGCAAGATATTTACTGTGTGACATAATTAATTAAAGTGCATATTTAGAGAATCAAATTATTTTACTTAAAAGTATAAATTTACAGAGAAATGGGTGAACCTTTCTCAACTCTAGTGCTGGCCTAATGTTGGAGAAAAAAAAAGGTGATCTATCAAATTTGTGTGATCTTTAAACAATGTTATTTTATGATGACAAAATAAAAATATTGCTTCCCTAACTATGTTTTACAACATCTTGCTCTGTTTTGCTTTTAATAGCATAGTATTTAACATGCATCCTTTTTTTTTTTCCCCCCACCAATACTGTTAATCCCTTTTAAAGAGAAATAAGAAAGATTTGGAAGGCCAGATTCTCCCTTCACTAAACAAGGCAGAGTTACAGCCTTAGTAACAGTTAGAGTCTTGCTAATTTTGACTCTCCAAGGATTATGTAATAATGTGATGACATGTTAAATATTTCCTGTGTACTGTGTTGATTGCTTATATAATGGTCCTTATGGTAATACTTCTTCACAAGGGAAGTCCACTGAAGTTCACTTTGTATGGTGCTAACGTAGGCATTTGAAATCTTCAGGATTTAGTATCAACAAACAGCTCTGAAGGTTTGGGGTTTTTTATTCTGGCAACAGAAAAAAAGCATTCCCCATCCTTCTCCCCCCCCACCTCCCGCCTTTTTTTTTAATGCTACAAATAAAAGTCAGCCATGACAAGGTAATAGCAAAGGCTGTCTTGGATCCCTGATGGACATATTTCCATATCAGAACTGTAGCTTTTTTTCAGCTTTTTAAACTGTGTAACTAGCCAGCTTGGTAACTTATTTTTACCAGTCATTACGGATGCAAAATACATAATTAAATTCCAGCTCTCCCCCGAACCTTTAGCTTATTCAGTCTGCTTTCCTGCCTGATGCTTGTGTTGGTTTTAAGCAGAACCACTTGAAGTTAGTGCTGGACATAAATTGTAGTGTTAATACTTGAGCTTGTAATATATAAAACCAGAAAAATTGGTAGTGCTTGACTTTTCACCTGATTCTTGATTTCTGAGTAAGTTGTGGTGGAGTTAATGCAAAGTGGTACTAAATCAATTTATACCAGCAGCAGCTAATTTCTTACCAACAAGTGTTTTGAGAGCATTCATCCACATTCTAAAAAAAAAAAAAAAAAAGGAAGTTACAGTATATTAAAAAAAGCAAGCATAAAGCATATAAGCTTTGGAATCTTGCATAATCTGATTTTACCTTTCTTTCATGACTTTTTGTTTTTTTAACAGGAATATCCAACTAATGTTATAAGACTCCCCCCTGCCCCTGTGAATACATTTAACTTCTGTCCCCACAAAGGTGAAGGGCAAGAACACTTTCAGGTTATTAGGCTGTCAGACAGCTTTAAGCTTAGTTGCTCTTTGCACAGTTGTTCATGAGGTGTTTTGTGCATCTGAACTGACTATGAATATTGAAAGGATGCAAGAATGTTCTATTCAATCTCCAAATACCTCCCTTTCCCGTAATATTCTGTGAAGTTTATAGTTGGAATTTAAACTGTTCCTTTCCACAGACTTGGCATGTGTAATATGCAATGTAGATATGCATTTAACATAGTACATATTTTGTACCCACTTGCAGATTTGCACCTTTTAATCTTAGTACCTCTAGGGTCAGTTTTTGCATATGTTGTGCAAGAAACATACAAACAGCTCTCAGATGATTCTGATAGTTTGTAATAACTTTGCATTCAACAAACTCATATTTTTAGATGAGGCATGTGTGTAAATGCAAGATGTATTTTATAAAAATTTTGAATTAAACTTGTTTACAGAATGTATGAAGCTCATTTATATTTACTGATTTAATACTGAGTAATTAATACTGATGGATTTAGACACATCCATGTTCCTGTGCATGCCACCAATATATTGATGCTATACATAGCACCAATAGCTTTGAGGCTATAAATAAGTTTTTGTGATAATCAACACACTACTTCAGTCTGTCAAAACTGGAAACTTAGAGCATGTCCATCTAGCAAAAAAGTTGCCTAAGATGCCACACCTCATTTTAGGGTGGTGACATGGGTATCACACCTTGGTGAGACATGCATTTTGAATAATCTCTAGAGAGTAGCCAGACACCTACATCTTGTTTCCTCTTCTATCCATCAGACATACTCTGCCGTTAATCAGAAAAATTATACTTACTTGAAAAGTTGATGAAATCAATTGTTGAGACAACTTACAGCTTGAGATCTGCTGTAATTTTCTCATTATCCTTACTGGTGTTTAATGTTTTGCTTGAAGTACTACAGCAAGTTTAAAAGCTGCTCATTTTGCTCTCGGGACAATTTTGATTAGCCTGGGTGGCACACATACCCATGTGGGTTTGGTTTCCTTATTCTTCACGCAGTGTATTTCTTTAAAAGTTTCCCTGCTAGAGCAGCCTGTGCTAATTTGGGTCCTTCTAATAAAAATACTCCGTAGAAAACTTTGTGCTTGAAAATTAGCTTCAAGACCATCAGTAGCCTAAAAGCTTTGTGAAATACTTCACTTAGATCAAATAAAACCTGTGGCAGATAAAGCAACGTGTTCAGGTAAGCTGAGCTATACAAACTGGTTTTTTTTTTAGTGGGCGAAAAGGGAAAAATCTCAAGAAAATACAAAATGTTTTATTAAACTGAAGTCATTTTAGAAGCACTGCTCCAGAGCAGAATGCTGTCGTGGGCTGCAATGGCTCCGTGCTCCCGGCCCGGGGCCAGGGCCACCCTTTCCCAGGGCAGCGTGCCTTCCGCGGGGCAGAGGCACTGTGGCTTTGCCGCTCCGCACCAGCGCTGAGGCCGCCGACAGCGGGGTTCTCTCGCACACTCGGGGTCAAACGCACAAACCGGTGCGGAGCCGGGGCACGAAGGCCACATCCCGCTCCGCCTTCCCCGGGGCGGGGGCGGCCCCGCGCTGCGCCGGCAGCAGCGACGGCCCGGCAGCGCCAGGGCCGGGCGGCCCACAGGG
>VXBN01011485.1:2509-14070 GCA_013397395.1 Sinosuthora webbiana
GCGCCTGTGGTTGTGACTGAGGTGAGAGTTGGAGAGAGAGGGAGGGTGGGGGGGTTGGGACATCTGTCCTGCTCGTCCCACTCGGTCCCGATTTCACCGCTCCCTCCTCCTGCGATGTCTGCGCAGGCGCAGTAGGACAAGATTCAAAGAATGCCATGTCCCACTCCTCCTGGTCTAGAGGATGAACTAATAATTTCAGTTTTCCGGGAATTGGAGATGGAGATTTGTCTAAATTTGTTTGAGCCCTGGCGGCCACCCCGCCTGTCTCTGCCGGGATAGTGCCTTCCCTTGGCAGTGCAGTTGGTGTGGCAGCCATAAGGTGACTTGGCTCAGTGCCAGAAGATTGATCGTTGGGCTTTTGCAGCTACATAGGGATTTCTTTTGCTCTCTGGGACATTGTGTCTAGGAGGACTCGTCCAGATGATAAAAGATTTTGTGCCCCTTTATCATTCTGGGTTGCACAGTGATACAATTGTCGATTTACATCTTGCCAGAATAAAGGGTCTAACATCCTGAGTTTTGCACTCTGGGTATGAATTAGTCACCCAGAGTAATAAAGATTTCAATTAGTGCTCAGAAATTTTTACTGAATGGCTAGAGATTAATTTTTCTAGAGTAGAGAGAATCTCCAGCTGCTCATGTGAGGGTGATGCTCCATGTTCTCTGAATCGTACAGCTTACCCAGACCTAAATAGGTCTCTGCTGTCCTCAGGTTCGGTCTGGTCCGTTCTGTTCGCTGGCCAGCAGGTCACGGCCGATGCACTCCTGAGCCCTAGGAGGTCATCTCGTCCCGAGTCGAAGTCTGAATTTGGCACCTCCGGAGGACTTGAGAGAGAGAGAGAACTGGCACTTCACTTGCGAAGGATCTTTGGCTGTTGGGTGCCAAGCCAGGGACGCCAGATCTTGGATTTTGAGTCCAAGATTCCCCTAATTAGAGGTTTTTTCCTTTTCAAAGTCCCGTGCCAGTTACAAAGAAGAGCGGATCTCGCAGCTCGGTCTTGAAAGGTGTTTATTAAGTTTTTTATCTGAAGGTCAGCACACCGCCTAACATCAGGCTTAGCATGCTGAAAGACACCGCTGCTAAGAGCATGGGACCTGGTGTCCAAGGTCTCTTAAAGGTTTCTAACCAAATTAACTCTTGAAACGTACTATATTTACAATTTTGTACCAATAATTACTACTAATTTTAAACATGTAATACTCTACATCACCTACATTCTACCAATGTCTTTGTGCCACCGTCACAGCAGAAGATGGAGTAGAAAGAAGGAGAACAACTTAGGACACTGCCCAAAATTCTCCATCTGGCCTCTATCTACTTCCATTCTAAAAACCAAAAACTACAGATTTTCACTGTGTGACAAACTAAATTACTATCTAATTTAAATTTTTGTCCTTCTCTTTTTCTCCATAAGTGTTGGCAATTTTTCCCATGGGCTAAGGTCAAAGACAGTGCTTTCCTGGGGTCCCAGCAGGGGTCCCGGACCCCTCAGGGCAGTTTGAGGGGTTTTCCCCGTGCCCTGGAATCCAACAGAATAGAATAAAGCAGGGAGTCTCATTATCATAGTAGATGAAGCAATGGAGCTACATCTTCCTTTTTCAGATCACGACTGACGATGCCTGCATGTATTATTTTTCCTTCTTCTCCATCACACCACCAGAGTCTGGTCTCCTTGCTGTCCCTGAAGTTCTTCAGAAGTGTCTCTGGGTGGATGCATTTGGAGGCATCTGGAGGATGCATTTGGCACACCAAGGGCAGCCAGAGTCCTATGTTTTGGAAGCTTTGGTCTGGGAGAAATCCTTCAGATTTTTAAATTTTAGGCGGCAGAAGCCCACTCCCGGCAACAGGGCCCTAGACACAAACGGTGGCCCTTTTCCATGGAAAACAAAACTTGCACCTTCAGGTTTCTGATGTCAGTTTTGAGGAGGTGTTTCCAAATCCAAGGGCAGCCAGAGTCCTAGGTTTTGCAGCGTTGGTCTGTGAGAAATCATGCGCCGTTCGTAATTATATGAGACAGTAGCTCAGTGCTGGCCACAGGCCACTAGACAGGAACGGTGGCCCTTTTCCATGGGAAAAAAAACTCACACCCCAAGTTCCTGCTGTCAGTTTTCAGGAAGTGTCTGGCACTCCAAGGGCAGCCAGAGACCTATGTTTTGAAGCTTTGGTATGGGAGAAATCCTTCACCATTTTCACTATTAAGAGGCAGAAGCACAGTCCTGACCACAGGCCACTGGACACGAACAGTGGCCCTTTTCCATGGGAAACAAAACTCACCCACCACGGTTCCTGATGTCAATGTGAAGGAGGCATTTAGCATTCATAGGGCAACCAGAGTCCTAGGTGTTTGCGGCTTTAATCTGGGAGATATCCTGCGCTGTTCGTAATTTTGCGAGGAAGAAGCCCACTCCTGGCACAGTCCCATGGACAAACAAAACTAACCCACCTTGGGTTCTGATGTCAGTTGAAGGAGGCGTTTAGCATTTCAAGGGCCACCAGATTCCTGGGTTTTGGCTGCTTTGGTATGGGAGAAATCCTTCGCCGTTGATAGTTTTTGGTGGCAGAAGCCCAATACCGGCCACATACCAATGGACATGAATGGTGGCCCTTTTCATGGAAAACAAAACTTACTCCCCCAGCTTCCTGATGTCAGTTTGGAGGAGGCATTTGGAACACCAAAGGCAGCTAGGGTCCTGGGGTTTTGCAGATTTGGTCTGGGAGAAATCCAGCACCGTTGGAATTTTAGGAGACGGAAGCCCAATGCCGGCCACTGGCCCCTGGACAGGAACGGTGGCCCTTTTCCATGGGAAACAAAACTCACCCACCCAGATTCCTGGTTTCAATTTGGAGGAGGCATTTGACGCTCCAAGGGCAGGCAGGGTCCTTGGTTATGGCCTTTTTGATCTGGGAGAAATCCTGCGCCATTGGTAATTTCAGGAGGCAGAAGCCCACTTCCTGGTCACAGGGCCCTAGACACAAATGGTTGCCCTTTTCCATGGGAAACAAAACTCACACCCCCAGGTTCTTGATGTCAGTTTGGAGGAGGCAATTGGCACTTGAAGGGCAGTCTGGGTCCAAGGTTTTGGCTGCTTTGATCTGGGAGAAATCCTTCATTATTTTTAATTTTAGGAGACAGAAGCCCTATGCCTGCTACAGGCCACTAGACACAATCGGCGGCTCTTTTCCATGGAAAACAAAACTCACACCCCCAGGTTCCTGATGTCAGTCTGGATGAGGTGTCTGGCACTGCAATGGCAACCAGCGTCCTGTGTTTTGGAAGCCTTGGTCTGGGAGAAGTCCTGCACAGTTCATAATTTTAGGAGGCAGAAGCTCACTCCTGGCCACAGGGCACTATACACGAACATTGGCCCTTTTCCACGGGAGACAAAACTTACTCCCTGTCCTGGTTTAGGGCCCCATTATTTGCTTGGATTCGGGGTCCTTGATCAGCACAGGCAGCTTCTCCAAGACCTGAGCTCAGCTACTGTTTGAGAAGTGCCTGATGATGGGGGAGTTTGGCCTCATAAATGAGTTATTAAGAAAATTGATGACATAAAGAGCCTTGCATATTCTTTCTATGCTTGATAATGTTTCAACCCCCCTATGCTGCTGATCAAGGACTCACTTGACGGTACGGTGAGCCCTTTCTGAAATCGACTGTCCCGTTGGGGAGTGGGGTATGCTGGTGGTGTGTTTCACCCCCCACTGATTTAGGAAGTGTTTGTATTTTTTGGAGGCGTAAGCCGGACCATTGTCCGTTTTTATGGCTTGGGGAATGCCCAAGGTGGAAAATGCTAGGAGAAAGTGCAGGATGACATCCTTGGCCTTTTTCTCCTGCATGGGCCAATGCAAATACAGCCCCAGAGAACGTGTCGATGGACACATGGATATACTTGAGTCTCCCAAAGGAAGCATAATGAGTAACGTCTGTTTGCCATAGCTGTAAACTCTTGAGACCCTGGGGGTTAACCCCAGTCCCCATAGATGGCAAAGCAAAATCCTGGCAATTGGGGCAGGAGCCCACAGTTGCTCTAGCCTGTTCCCTTGTAATTTAAATATGCGAACAAGGGCTGGTACATTCTGGTGGAAAAACTGATGGCTCAACTTTGCCTGATTAAAGATGTCTGGCAGGGTGGTCTGCACTGCCATGGCTAAAGCATTTGCCCTCTGGTTGCCCTCTGCAGTTGGTGCTGGGAGGTCAGTGTGTAACCTCACATGAATAGTGTGATATGGTTGTTCTCAGTGGGAGAGGAGATATATTAACTTCGAGAGCAAGCTGTATAAATTTGGATTTGACATCTCTTTTAATAAAGAGTGTTTTGCTCTTTCAGCTATCCCTGCAACATAGGCCGAATCAGTAACCAGATTGAAAGGTTGTTTGAACTTCTCAAAGGCTCTGACGACAGCTGCTAACACTGCAATTTGTGGGGATCCCTGAACAATCTGAACATCAGATTCCCACTCCTGAGTGTCAGGATTTTTCTAAGTCATAACTGACTTGCTGGATCCTCCTGAGCCATCAGTAAAAACAGTCAGTGCCTTAGAGGAGTTCGACTCTAATGATTTTGGAACCAAATTAAACCTCGCATTAAGCAGTTTGTGTTTTGGTAGGTGGACAGAAATTTGACCTGGGTAGCTGTCAAGAGCGAACTGGAGGTGTTCATTGGTCTGGAGCAAAGCGTCCAGACTGCCTAGTTGTCTTGGTTTGGGGCAAATGTGGGAGAAAACCTTTGAAATAGGGTTTCTCTGGAGAGCAAACTCAAACAGCTTTTTCTCTCAGCTGGTCTGGGAAAAGAACTTTCTTGGAGAAAAGTGGAAAAAACTATTTATTTAACAAAGTGCTCACAAGCATAAAGAATGAATAATATGAAACAATAAAACCTTTTGTTCTGGAGTGAGATGGCTAATTGAAAAAGTTTTTGCTGTGAGTGTAGCTCGACTTGGTTAGTTTTTTACTTGTTTTTCTGGAGTTTTAGGCTTTGGTGGGCTGCAGGTGTGAATTATTTGGTGTTCCTCTGGGTTTTTCAGTCCAGAGCAGGTTTAAACAATTTTAAGAAAAAGGGAAAAAAACAGTCCAGGAAGCTTCTTTGCCTTAGCTAGCTAAACTAACTAAAAGCAAAAAAAGATTTCTGTCTGGCCGCTGTCTGTGCTTCCAAAGAACAACACTGTCCCGAGAAAAAAATGCAGAGGAGTGAATGCTGTTTTTCAAAATAAACTGCGTGCTTCTTCTTTCTTTGCTTTGCTTTCATAACCAGTCTTAAGGGCACAGAACTCAATATACAGCACAAACAGAATAGACAATTATGAATACAAGCATCATAAAGTCACTCTAGAACACTAGTATAGACAGAAGATATATGCATGTGAACTCACACCCTGCTAGGGTCCAGAGGCATGCTCTGGCCTTTGTAATGAGCTGAACCATCAGCTCCTGGGGTATTGTAATAGTCTTATTTGATTGATGGGATTGGAACACCCATGCTGTGATTAAAAGCTGGTCCTTCAGAGTGGGGTCCCACTGAAAAATGAGCCCATGAAAATTGGGTGACTTACTCAAGATGACAAATTGGAAAGGCAGGGTAGGATCAGCACGGTGGGCTTGCCTCATGGACAGTATCTCCGATACCTTTTGGATAGCTACCTGGGCCTCTGGTGTGATGGTCTGTGGTGAGTCGAGGTCATCGCAGCCTCGCAGGAGGTTGAAAAGTGGTGCGAGGTCCTTGGTCAAGATCCTCAGCAGTGGACGAACCCAATTTATGCTGCCACACAGCTGGTGAAAGTCAGGGTCCTCAGTTTGTCCTTGACGGTGAGCTGCTGGAGTACAATGGTCTGCTCGCTGATCTGGAGTCCAAAGTAAGTCCACGGGCCGGTGTGCTGAATCTTTTCTTTGGTAATCTCAAATCCTGCTCCTTCAATAGCTTGAATAGTCTTTTTGAGGACAATCTCCAAATAATATTCAGTCTCTGTGCATATTAAAATATCATCCATATAGTGAAAAATTGTGGCGTCAGGGAATTTTTCTTGGATGGGCGAGTGTCTTGGTTTGGCAAGACAGGTATCTGCAGGGAAAGCTGGGGTTTCCCTTGGAATGGAGAATGTAAACCCTCCCCTTTTCAAATTAATATAATTTTGCAATTAAAGGCTTTTCAGGCAAAGATTTGGGAATAGGAATAACAGATTCTTTACTAGAAATATTAAGAATACAAATGTAGTAGTACAAAAAATAAGCAAACAAAACAAACAGAAAATTCTAGAAACCCTGACAGAGTCAGAAATACAACCTGACACCCTGATGGTCAGGGTCTTGGAAGCGGTCCAAAGTAAGCCCTCCTGGAGTGGCAGATGTAGTTCTGTTGGAGTTAGAGATGGTCCCGTAGAAAAAGGGTCCAGTAATGGTGAGATGGGTCTGGTCTTCCTTCGGGAATCCAGTGGAAAACCAGAGCTGGTGTCCCTACATCTCAGTTTTTATCTAGGTAGGAATGGTTTGGCTCCCCCCACTGGGTGGAGCATCTCACAAGGTGGAGCATCTCACAATAGAATGATGTAATGTGTCATGTCATTGGTGAGCTTTAATGGCCCATTAACAGAAGATATTCCCCGGAGGGTGGAAAGAGATAAGGAACAGTGCCTCCCTCCCGGTTTTAACAGCTGGTCCATTATTAGGAGGCAGCCGCCCCCTCCCCCCTGGAGTTACAAGAGATAAAGAAAACACCTCCCCAGCCAGTTTCAACAGATGGAATAGAATAAACATTTTTTGGTTACATAACCCAAGACAGCGAGAGAATGCGGGCAACAAACATTTGGCAAATAGATAGAGAATTTTTAATCCCTTGGGGAAAACTTACCATTGATATCTTTTCAGAGGGGCTTGTCTACTAATTGATGGGACGGAAAATGCAAATCTTGGGGCATGTCTGTAAAATCTCTAAATAAAGCTTCTGCTCGTGGGATGTAGCCTGTCCCATAGTTCTGCGTTCACATCTTACCTGTCCAACAAGTAGACATGAAAGGTCAGGGATCCCCTCCATGCACAGCTCAGTTCAAATGCAACGGCTGCTGCCAGAGATTGAGAGATTGTGTCCCTGTGCTGATGCCATTTAGCAGCAGCTTGGAATAAAACTGAGACCACTGCTTCATCTAGTAGGATCTATCTTTATTACACACGCTTCAGTATTTATATGTTTCTACTGTGAACAGCAATGCCTGGCTCTGCTCCCAGGGCCGTCACAGGGGCTCAGGAAATGGTGCTTCTCCTCCAGCCTTACCACTGCAGGGGAAAATGGGCAACTGAATAGCAGAATCAATATGATGTCAGCAGAAGCCCTTTATTGTTTACATTAAACTCCAGTTATAGATTCTAGCACTACTGTCCATGTGTACAGGTGTCTCTCGATTGGCTAAGCCACTTGTTCACGAGGCAGGCACACATCCTTCAGGACACCTAATTGGTCAAGCATCCATCATCACATGTGTGTCCTCAGTCTAGGTTTTGCATTTTTTGTAGACAGTTTCTCAGGCTCTTTGTTCTTATTTTTAGTCCTGTTGTCTCAGTAGCCTTGATGAATTCCTGAGAGCTCTGAAAACAAGACTGCAGGTGGCTTGTTATCTACAAACATTTTGGCTGGTACACAGAATGGTCTAAGTTATTCATATACATTGCTACATAAAACCCCACATTAACGTAACGCAGTCCATGTTCCTACCCCTATGTCAACCCAGCCTCTGTGCCTGAGCCTTGGGAAACTGGCAGTAGTTCTGAGGAGTGATGAGGCTGGAGGAACTTAGTGGCTGCTCCCCAGGTAGGATTTCAGCCATGGACAAGTGATGAGCCCCCTCCTGCACCACACCACTGCTCTCTGCTGGAATCCTCTTCATCGCCCGGCTTGCTGCATCCTCCAGCCGCTCATCACCCATGAACTCTGCCTGGGTGGAGAACTTTTGGAGGTCCAGCTCAGTACACTCCACAGGTGCATGCAGCCACTTGTGCTGCATCTCGGAGGCACAGGAGGAGAGGGGGGCCAGGGCCTCCACCGTGCCCAGCTGGCCCTGCCTGGGGGTGGGGGGTGGCAGGACCCCATCCAGGCAGTCACTGTGGCCTGAGGCTTGGATGAGGGGCTGGCTTTCCAGGAGGCTCCTGCCCAGCTGGGCCTTGAAGGCAGTGCTGACTGCAATGGCTGGTGGCAAGTCCATCTCTGGCTGGAGAGAGGGGAGCTGGAGACCCACGGCTTCCCCATCCAAAATGAACTGCACTGCTTCCATGAGGCCTGGAACCACAAACCAGGACGGATCAGTGAAGCTCACCATTCACCTCCATCCTTCCTGCCTAAGGGCATCTCATCCTGGGACCATGTGAGCTGGAGCCCAGCAGTGTTGCTCTTGATTAGGAACAGCAGCAGAAATGACACACAGACTCCTGATCTCCAGATGAGAGAGAGAAGCGAACTTTACTTTTCACCACCCTTTATATAGACAGTTCCGAGAAAGAAACACTAATGGGCACTCAGAACAACACCCGTAGACCGTTTTTTCCAAGGCAACAACAAGTTATAAAAATATCACCTGCTAATGGTTTTCCACCTTAATGGTTTTTCACCTTCCAAGGATTGTTTTTGATTCCTCCTCACAATTTCTCAGGCCAGTGTGAGAAAGTTATGTGACTTGATTTCACACAGACTCAGACTGCTGTTGCTGTCTGATCTCTCGCTTTCAGTATCCACACAGCACCACCCTCCCTTCCCCAGGGAAGGCAGCAAGAGCAGGTACCTTCTGCCGGCTTGTAGCAAGGGCACAAATTTTTCACACCCAGGCAGCAGGGTCCAGGCATCTGCTCCTCACACAGGAACCTGCCAGGTGCTGCTTCAGTCAGGAACATTGCTCGCTGGCCCGAGAAGTTCTGAGTCCTCAGGAAGACTTGGAGGATAGAGGAGAAACAGCCTGAGCAAGGGTTTGGCTTGCTTCCCTAGCATGTCCTCAGCCCTATGGTGTCTGCCAGTGAGGAGCTGGGAGCCCAGCAGCTCCCTGGCATGCTGCTGGATGCCATCCTGCCCCAACCCTGGCCACCAAACCTACAGCCCTCTTCATTCTGCAGCAAAGAGCCACCCAACCAGAAAAACCTCAGAAGGGAGGATTGCCAGTTCTGACTGTGAAATGGCCTCCTCCTGATGGCCCTAAGAAGGAGGGAGGCTCCTCTGTGTCATTGAGCAGGTAAAGCACATGAGAGGTCCTGCAGGCATGAGAAGCAGGATGAGGTGTCTATTCTGTATGAGCTGAGGAACAGTTGGGTCACTGTGCTGAGAAAGTGGCAATGCTCCACACAGCAAGAAGGGGCCATGGGCACAGGTGAATGGCACAGCAAGGAGGAGAGCACCAACTCACCTCTCTGGCACTGGCTTTTCCAGAATCGCTTGCAGTAGATGATGGAAAGTGCCAGAAGCACCAGGACAATGATGACCAGGGCACTGCTGGTCAGTGCAAGAAGGGCTGTGTCCTGTGGTGGTACAGTAGGGACAGCGACCTTCACCAGCTTTGTTCTGGATTGACCTGCAAACATCGTCCACAAAGTGCTGGAGCCAAACTCTGAGGCTTGGACCACCCCTTCCCTGCCCATCCCTCATCACATGACATGACCGTGCCTCCTTCAGTGGGGCCGCAGGTCCCCTGTGCCCACATCACCTGCCCGGACCCCACCAGTGTGGGGGCACCTACACTGCGGCTCAGAGGATGGCATCTGCTTGGTGCAAGGAAGGCACTCCCACTCCAGCTCCCTGCTGATCTGTGCCTTCTGGTAAAACCTGTCAACAGAGCAGACAGGCTCAGCACAGCCTGGTCCCCAACGAGCTCCCACCATCTTGGCTGTGCAGCCAGCTGTGCCACCCATCCTATAGCAGAGGGGGACAACTGACCCTGCACTCCTGCCTGTCTGGCAACAGGAGCAACAGGGCTCTCATTGCTGGCTGGAGCTGCATCACACCTACTTGTTCATGTCTAGCCATTTGTGAAGAAGCAACATCTTTCAAACAGCCCTCCCACCCCTATGTCTGCTGAACTGGACTTTAATGATTAATAGCTCCCCACAGGGCTGGGAACACCCCAGCTACAGCTGTCTGAGAAGGGACCCATACACTGGAGCCCTGACTTGCTCCTGCCCCAGGCCCACCACTAGCTAGCAGTGTCTGCAGCACCTGGGTTTGGCACAGGCTGACTGTACACAGCCATTTCATTTCAGTATCTCCTTAAACCCCCTCTTTGGGGACTGCCAACCATAGTGGTCTACAACCCTTCATCTTCCAGGATTCAGCCACCCTGGTGTCTACAGAACAACAAGAGTCTTGAAGTTCTCTTTCACCGCTCATTTATGGGAGCCTTCAGGTTCCCTTCTCTGGAGCTGCAATGGGACCCACCAGACGGGTCTGACTTCCATGTCATTAGCAGTGTCCTCACAGAGACATCACTGGGTCACCAGGCTCCTCTTAGGTCCCATGTGGGACCATGAGTGGCCTCAGGTAAAGCCCCCTTTGCCCAGCCCCTCTCTGCCTGCTCCCAGGTGTGGCTGTGGTGGCTCTGCTCGGGCCAGCCCCACTCACCCCAGCAGGCATTCCCCGCAGACCGCGTTGGCCGTCACTGTGCAGTTGAACTTCTGGAGGCGGTTGATGAGGGTGCAGGACAGGCAGGGCTTGCTGTCGCAGTCTGGTCCAGTGGTGAAGGTGCCGTGACCTTTCTCGCTAGAACCATCTTTGAAAAGACACCTAGATCGACTGAGGCACAGGCACTCTCAGGCAGAGAGTGATTCAGCTCTTTGTGCACCCTTAGGTGCAGAGTGATCAGCTTTTAGGTGCACTATCAAGTGCAGCTATTTGCTCTTTGTGAGGCTGCCTGAGCAGCAGAGCCGCGCTTGCCACCCTGGGTGATGCAGGAGTAAAAGCGAGACGGGGTCTTTCCGATCTCCAGGAAAGCTTCTTTATTCCATGAAGTCCGCAAGGAAAGAGAGGCCCCTGGTCCCGGGGAGAGGGATTATATAGGGTAGCTAGGGGTGGGGTTTCACAACTTGGCCAATGAGGAGAGGAATTGGGAAAGGGGCCAATCAGGGGAAGGATCCAAAACAGACCAATTGGCTGGGGTAAGAAAGAACCAATGGGGTATAACTGATTAACACATTTCTTCACCATAACATAAAGAGCTGTTTGCCAGGGTTTCTCCTTTAGGGGGTTGTGTTTATATTCTGTCTGGCCTAACTGCTCCCTTTCTGAGGGTGTGTTTATATTATTGTCTGGCTTCTCTCCAGGGGAGTGTCTTTGTATTAACACTGTCTGGCTTAACAGACTCCACAGCGTGCAGCCGTGATGTCCCCAGCGGTCCTTGAACTTCCTGGGACGGCAGGCCACGCACTGCACATCCCTGCTGCTGCTGTCGCCGCAGTCCTGCAAGGCATGAGGTTGGGGGCATGGCTGTGGTGAGGGGCCACCATGGGTTCCAAGTGGTTCCGAGGGAAACAGTGTCCCTTCTTTGGGGGCAAAGGGTGGCAGGGACACCATTCACGTGGAGTCCTCAGAACCCAGCTGAGAGC
>VXBN01011489.1:9809-24573 GCA_013397395.1 Sinosuthora webbiana
TGCGGAGGAGCTGAGGAAACGCAATGGAGCCGAGGGGCTGGGATGGAATTGGGGGGCTGGGATGGAATTGGGGGGCTGGGATGGAATTGGGGGGCTGGGATGGAATTGGGGGGCTGGATGGAGCCGAGGGGCCGGGATGGAGCCGGGGCACCGCCGTGGGTGGGGGACCGCGCTGCAGCCGCCGATGGGCCGAGATGAAGGGGGCGATGGGATGGAGCTGGAGGCCGGGATGGGCGAGTGGCTGCGGTGGAGCTGCGGGGAGGGGAAGGTTATCGTGCTGTGCTGAGGCCCGCTGTGGGCCGGCAGGCTGTTGCAGCCCCCCAGCCTAAGGGTTCCTCTGCCCTCGGGGAGCCCAAAGCTCCAGGTTTCTGCAGCAGGGCCGCGGATGCCTTTGGTCTATGTGAGGAGCCCCGGTCCAGCTCGGTGCCTGCCAAGCACTGCCGTTCCCCTGCCCTGGGTTTGTTTTGCTGTCCCTGCTCGGTGGCAGTGTGCTCAGCTCCGTTCCTGCTGCCTCATGCCAGGAATGTCACTGCCGGGGCACACGAGGTGGTTTTGGGCAGTGATGGCCCTGCTGTAGGGTGCTGGCCACCATGGTGATGCTGCATGGGAGGCCTGCATCCCACTTTGGTTCTTTTGGGTTTCTGTGGAAAGGAGGAAAGGAAGATGGACTGTAAGAAGGTCTGAACGGTTGCATGGGTTGAAGGAATGTAAATCCCAGAATTTGTTTTATTGGCCTCGTGGTGCAAGGACAAAGGACGCTCAGTGGGGTTAAGACAGGGAGGATGTAAAACCCTGGGCTGATGCTGGAGGGGCTTTTCCACCTCTGTGGAGGTCTTCAGCTACAGGAAGCGGCTGGGTTGATGGAATTCAAGAAGAGGAGGGGGACTCGGGCTGGATGGAGGTGGGTGGGAGTGCGAGGCTGGCACAGGCCCTGTATCAGTTCAATACATTGCGGCCCCACAGTCCAACTGGGGGAGTCACTGTGGGCTGCTGGGGGAGGACTGTGCTGTGCCCATTCCCGTGGGGCTCCCGCAGCTCTCCCTTGTTTGTGCCTCTGATGACAGCTGTGCTGGGAGCCCCGAGGTCACTGGTGATATGATCTGATCTCCTGTGTGGTTCCTGCGTGGTGGGACAGAGGAGCTGCCAGCTGAGACACGGCGGGGCTGTGCCTGAGGTGCCCCCAGGGTCACCTCTGTGGGCAGAGCCGTGTCCCTGCCCCGTGTCCCTCTGCAGGGGTGCTGGGCCACCCTGGGTGCTGTGTCCCTGCCCCTTGTCCCTCTGCAGGGATCTGAGCCACCCTGGGTGCTGTGTCCCTGCCCCTTGTCCCTCTGCAGGGGTGCTGGGCCACCCTGGGTGCTGTGTCCCGTCCTGCGCCCCCGGCCCCGGCAGTGGGTGCTGGGCACGGTGGTGGGAGGCGCGTCTCTTAGCAACTCCTGTGCTGCGTGGTTCCTCCTGTTGCTCAGGAAGGTGTGAACACACACACACCGGCCTCTTGCGCGCTGCTGAGGTGCTCAGGGCTTCCCAAAGCACCCTGTGTCACCCGGAGTGAGGGCTGAGGGGTGCCCTGCACCTGGCTGGCCATGACACAGCTCACCTGGTGTCCACAGGGCTGTGGGATGGTGCCAGAGGCTGCACGTCCTCGGGGATGGCTCGAGCCATCAGCCCCATCTTGTCTCCTCTGAGCCCTCCCTGTGGATTTGTAGCAGGATCCCTCAGATTTCCTGGTCTGGGCTGTATTTCCTTGCTACCTGCCAGGCACTGGGATGAATCCTGATCCTGATGAAACGTGTGCTGTGATGACACAGTTACCTGTGACCCGTTACCAGGTGTGTGTGAGTGAATTAACGGGGGTTAATTATGGCCTGGAAGAGCCTTGCTGGAGATGTTATCATTCCATGGAGTGCCTTGGTCTGGAGGGGAATTTCCTTCTAAACTGCAGCTTTGGGGCTTGATACAGAAATGTCTGGAAGAGGATTTTGTTTCTTGATGTTCCTGATCTGAAGGTCAGAGTTGGTGACTGGAACGGTGGTTCATGGTCTGAAAATCCATGATGGAATTTGCCAGTGAAACCCCAAATTCAATTTCCTAAAACTTGAGCGCTGAGTCGTGCAAGACTTGCTCACGTCCTCCTGCCAGATTCCTTTTCTGTGGGCAATTCCTTCATTTTTGAAGGGGAGAAGTCAAAGGCAGTCCTGTGCTGCACTGGGGGCAGGAGGTCCAGGCTGCCCACCCTCTGCTGGGGGCCAGGGCTGCCAGTGTCCCTGTGGGGGTGTCACTGAAGGGTGTCACTGTTGCAGCTGTGCCAGCAGAGGAGTCAGAGGCGTTGGCAGAGCTGCTCAGAACCAGGGGGTGGAGTGGGTGTTGGGGGGCTCCTGCAGCAGAGCCCTGCCAGCCCCCCAGGACTGGGGAACGAGCCTTTCCTGAGAAGTTCGGAGCCCACGATGGGGTGAGAGCCAGATGCGCCTGCTCATGGGTTGGCATCAGTGGGAAGGAAGGGAAATCTGCTCTGTTTTGGTCTCCTCCTTGAGCTGGAGCTTGCTTTGGAGGCGACGGGGGCAGAGGGGCTGAGGGGTGCTGGGGCTGGGAGACATGGCAGCTTGGGCTGGTCGCCAGCATCAGCTGCATCACAGGCAGGACCTGGAGATTTTTGGTAGTTTCTAACCACCAAATTTGGACAGATTTTCAGGGGGCTTGCAAAAAGCGATTCCCTCATCCCAGGCTGCTTTCCTTGCCAAATTGTGGAGACTGCTGCAAGCTGCTGAGTTCTATAAAAGATTCCATATCTGCATAAAGCAAAACGATACCAACCTGGGGCTGGTGCAGCCCTGCTCACAGCAAATGTGGCCTCCAACGTCGTGACTCTGGGACAGGCTACAGACAGAACCGTATTAATAGAGTTTGTAATTAGAGCAGTAATTGCACAGTGCTTAATTTCTTCCCTAGAAATGAACTTTGAGCAGTGATCAGAATGTGGGTTTGAGGAGGATGAGCGGTGTCTCTGGTGGGGGGGTGACCTGAGGGACATCCAGGACAGGCTGTGACAGGCTGGGGCCACAGGAGCCAGCATGGATCCATGGACAGGTGGGAGAGCAGCACCAGCAAGATGGAACAACGACAGAAGATCATGATGTGGGACTGAAGAGATGGCTACACGGAGGTTTTCTGGGTGTGTAGAGTGGTGAAGGCAGGAGGGAAAGGTAGAAGGGAGATAAGAAGAAGGTGAGATTCCCTCAACAGAGCTTTTCCAGATGATGGGAATTTTCTCCTGACATTTGTAGTTGTGCCTTGCAGCCCACCTAAAGCTCAGCTCTCTGGGGAAGCTTGGAGAGGGTTTGAGCCGTGGTGAGGACTTGGTGTCCAGAGAGCAGGACCAGGAATCTCTCTGTAGTCAGCTTTACCTGGAGCACATGTTTTTTCCCTTTGTTGTCCTTCCTCACCTCTCCCACCTGCCTCTAAACCCGTGTGGGTTCCTCTCTGCAGTTTAAGAAGCAGGGTTAGTTTGGGAAAGCTCTCCTCTACAATTCCCAGCTGTTGCTGCTCTGGCAGAGGCTCGGGATGAGGGGAGCCCTGCAGGATGTCTGTGGTGGCTGGGAGCAGCCTGGATGTCCGTGACCCCCACACCTGCCCTGCCGGGCAGGGGCTGCCCCACTGCTGGCTCTGTATCACCCCAGGGCCTGGTTGGTTTCTGTGAGGCCAGCATGACCACTGGGTCACTTGGTGTAAATAGCCCATCCCAGGATTTTAGCCTTAAAAAAGAAGACCTCTGGCTAAGGCCTGTTGGAGGTACAGACCTGGGCCTCTGCCCCAGGAGTTTACTCCACCATCATCTGTCTTGCTGTCAGTAATTGCTGTGACTTTTCCAGCTGGCATCTCCAACATCCTGGGTATTTTCTCCATTCTCTCTTAGAAAGGACTGTTTTGATACTGGGCATTTTCATGTTTAAAGCCACTTGTACCAGTTACTGAGGCCACTTTGCTGTCTCTCACGAGTTAAACTGGCTGGACTTCATCATTCTGTTCAGTTCCAGCACAAGCCCTCCATGCTCCATCCTTCTCCAACATCTTTTGAAAGTGGCTCCTGATGTGCTGATGCACAAAGCAAACTGAGGCAGGAGCTGCCAGTGATGCAGGATCTTCTGGAGGAGGATGAGGACCCTCCAGTCCTGCCAGGCTCGGGGAGCCCCACACTGCCAGGCTGCGCTCAGGGCTCACCATGTCTTCGCTCTGCTGAATCAGCCTCGAGTAAATTACACCCTTTGGGAAGGAGAGCGTTCTGCTTAGCCAGCTTTTTCCTGCTAATTCCATGACCTCTGCAGAAAACTGCCCTGTTTATGTATGCCTGTGAGCTCCCCAGGGCTGGGAAACCACAGGCCGTGGTGCTGGGGTGCCGTAGGGGGAGCTGCAAACTCCAAAGCCATGGGCACATCCCTGCTCCAGGGCTGGAGCTGGGTGTTCTGGGCAGCTGTGTGGCAGAGAATGGTTTGGGTTCCAGGCCATCTTGTTCCATCCCCTGCCATGAGCAGGCACACCTTCCACTAGACCAGGTTGCCCCAAGCTCCATTCAATCTGGCCTTGGAACACTTCCAGGGATGGGGCAGCCACTGCTTCTCTGGGCAGCTTGTGCCAGGGCTTCACCCCCTCACAAGGAAAAGTGTCTTCCCAATATCCCATCCAACCCTGCCTTCTTGTCCATGGGAAGCCATTCCCCCTTGTCCTGTTACTCCAGGCCCTTATCCCGAGTCCTTCTCCAGCTCTCCTGGAGCCTCTTTAGGCACTGGAAGGAGCTCTGAGGTCTGTCTCCATGGAGCCTTCTTTTCTCCAGGTGAACATCCCAGCCCAGCAGAGCAGAGAGGCTCCAGCTCTCGGGGCAGCTCCCGTTCTGATCATGCACTCTGTGTTTGGAGAATTCCCAGGAGAGGCTCCCGAGGGCACTGGGAAGTGCTCCCTGGGCTGCTTTATCTGCTGGCAGGGGAGAGCCCTGGGTCCTCCAGCACTGTTGTGTCCTGGCCCGGCTGAGGTCGCCTGCAGGGCTGGCACTGCTCAGCAGCTCACGGTGCCAGTGCCTGGCATGGGCAGCGCCGGCAAAAGGATCTGCCTGGAAAGAGTCCTGGAGCCAATTCGGATGTGATGGGAGACACTGGACCCCCAGGAGTGAGGGACAAGAGCTAAAGCCCAGCTGAAGGAGCCTTTAGCACACTTGAAGAAGTACATCCCTTGTTTTTACTGAGTTTTATGTTGTGGCCCAAGTCACCTGGAGGTGTCTTTGCCAGGTGCGGCTCTCACCTTGCCGAGCGTGCAGATGGACAGTCCGGTCTTGGGAAAGAATCAGGAAAGGTCACTGCTTGATGCCCTGGTTGAAGGGAGTTGGGAGAGATGGTGAAACTGTAGCAGGAAGGCTGGAGGACGGTCCTGATGGCTGGGAGCTGAGCAGGATGGAGTTGCAGGTGCTGTGCTGGGGAAGGTGAGGTTTCCTGGTGCTCTGGGAGCAAGAACTCGGTACTGTGGTTGTGGAAGGAAGATGTGGGGATGTGAAGGTACACAGGGAAGAACAGGAGTTGGAGGTGGGGTCAGGAGAGAGTTGGGAGTCTCCGGCTGCACTTTCAGCTCCCTTGATCCAACACAAGCACGGTTGCTGCGGGCAGGGACAGTGCAGCTCTTCCCACTTGGCAGCTCCACCTACTCCTCCCTGTGATCAGGAGCCGCTGTGGCAGGAGCCAGGCTGTGCTGGGTTTGGTTCAGGCAGTTCTCAGCCGCTTGTGGTGCGACCACGTGGGTGCGGGTGGTGAGACGGGGACACGCGTGGTCAGGTCTGGGGGAAGCAGAAAAGACCTGGATTGTGCTGAGCTGAGCAACAGCTGATGGCAAAGCTGCGTGTGCCAGCTCTCCTGACCATGACAGCAGCACCAGCAGAACCCGGGGAGGAGCTGGGGGCCTGGTGCCTGTTCCAGGGACGTGCTCTGGGTGTGGGCTGCTCTCCCTGTGCTCACTGTGCTCGGTGTGATGTCAGTCCTCGGTGGCTCTCTGCCTTCCCAACACAGCCATTGTGGGAGGTCCCAACGTAACTCTTGTCCCAGCATAAACTCCACATTTCTCAGGAGTTTCACAGCTGGGTTGCACAGAGCCTTTTCCAGTGTAGGGATGCTCTGCACCGACTGTTGCTCCAAGCAGCGATGTCCTGCTGCCCTGTGTCAGAGCGGGGACAGCAGTGACCTGTCCGCAGAGCTGTCCCTGTGTTGGCTGTGGGGTGACAGTGACCTGTCCTCACAGCTGTCCCTGTGTTGGCTGTGGGGTGACAGTGACCTGTCCCCACAGCTGTCCCTGTGTTGGCTGTGGGGTGACAGTGACCTGTCCCCACAGCTGTCCCTGCCTTGGCTGTGGGGTGACAGTGACCTGTCCCCACAGCTGTCCCTGCCTTGGCTGTGGGGTGAGCCCATGTGCATTCCTGCTGTGCTGGGCTGGAGCTGCCGGGCTCTGAGCACTGTGAGTGGGGCCAGCTTTGCACAGTTGACAGTGAATCATGCACATGCCCTTCACTCTCAGGAGCTTTCCCAAAGCTCCTGACAGACCATGTCCACTTTCTGCATAGACACCTCCTAGTGCTGGGGGCTGCTGGGCTCTCACCTCCTCTGGAGTCTCACTGAGGGGGGAATGTAGGGCATGGGTTGTCCAGGCTGGTTGTTCTGAGCTAGTGATGGGACTTTACTTAATTTGGGTGGCCAAATTTGATCTAAATGATGTCTGATCTGGTCCCCAGCTGTGTTTCCAGCTGGGCTGGCTGACATGGGATGGTCCTACGCTGGGGAGTACTGGGTGCTCTGATGCCTGGGGCAATGGGCTAAAATCCCCTCAAAGCTGGTGTGGATGTGTGGGGAATAAGCAGCAACTACCTGGTCTGGAGGAGCAGCTGTGGGCTGAAGGGCTGGCACAGAAGCCTGGCTGCTGGGAATTGAGGGATGCAAGAGCTGCCCCAGCCTTTGATCAGAGCTTGGCAACTTGATGGGCATCTCAGCAGTACCATGATGCTCTTATCACATCCCCCTGGGGCAGGAGGAGGCCTTTTCTCCTTGTGACCCCACCTTCCTGCTTTGGCATTGGATTCTTTTTTTAAATTGTCCTCCCAGACTTCCTGCAAGTCGTTATCTCACTGTGCAGCAGCTGCAGGGATTGGGAATCCATGTCTGTGTGTTCCTGCTGGCAGTGCCCTTCGTGGAAGAGTCACCTGTTATCTCACTCCTGCTGCCTCCTGCAGCTCTGGGCAGCACTGGGAGCACAGATCCCCTGGGTGCCTATTCAGGTGCATTTCCTCACGTGCTGTAGTGAGTGCAACAAATCTTCTGAGGCAGGAAAGGTAAAAATTAAGATAAGTGTAGCTGCTTCCCTACTGGAAGGAGGTTTGTGTGATTAAGACCTGTTGCATGCCTGCTCACCTCTCCTGCCTCAGTGACTTTCAGACCTGCTGTCCAATTACAACCAAACCCTGCTGCTTCTGAATTCCCACAAATCCTAAGGAAATAGACTTGCAGACAGAGCAGAGCACCCCACTTTGTGGCACGCAGAGGGGAAGGGAAGTTTGCATCTCTCCAGGGTGTCTGGGTGCAGTGGGACAGCATCTTCACTCTGTAAACCCTGGCTGTGAGTCACTGGGGAATTCCTGCCCGGGGTCATGTGTGAGATCTGGTTCTGGCCATGTGATCTACATGATGAAATCCACTCCAGCCCCGGGGCTCTGTGCCACGCTCCCAGCTGCTGCATCTGGAGTCCCGTGTGATGCTGAGTTCCTGGGGTGGGAGCTGCTGACTGCAGGTTGCCGTGGTGGCCAGTGTGGCCAGCGAGCCCTGGCTCCCACACGGGGCTCTGGCCTGCTGCCTCCGGCTCTTGGTTTTGGGCAGCTTTGGGGATTGACCCAGCAGTGACTCCTGCCGTAGGGAAAAGGGGTCTGCCCTTCACAGAGGGACTTTGAACACGGGACTCCAGTGACAAGACAAGGGGCAATTTGGGTTCCCATGCACAGAGGGCAGGGTTAGATGGGATATTGGGCAGAATTTTTTCTCTGTGAGGGTGGTGAGGCCCTGGCACAGGTTGCTTAAAACAGCTGTGGCTGCCCCATCCCTGGAAGTGTTCAAGGCCAGGTTGGACAGGGCCTGGAGCAAGCTGGGACAGTGGAAGGTGTCCCTGCCCATGGCAGGGGGTGGGATTGGATGGGCTTTAAGGTCGTTTTCCACTCAAAGCATTTGGTGTTTCTGTGATCAGCCTCTGGCCAGTGCTGTCTGTCCCCAGTGTGTGAGGATGGAGCAGGGCTGGAGGAGCTCACGTCCCTGCAGGACCCACACTGGGGGTGGCCACGGCCAGTTCCTGCCGGGGGGTGGGTGCTGCAGGACTGATGGCACTGTGGCACCTCTGCTCAGAACAGTTCAGTGGGAGAAGCTGCTCCTGGTCCTGGTTTTTCACTGCAGTCGCCCTTGGAGCCTCACCTGGTCCAGTCCTGTGTGTGGGAGCCCAGAACAGGGCCAGCTTTGCTGTGGAGGGCTTGGGTTGATTTAAAAGTGAGAGGCAGGTGCTGATGAGCACGTGGCAGGGGCTGTGTCAGGACATGGAGCTCCCAGGTCACACACCTCACCTGGGCTATTTTGGGTGCTCCTGGTGGGCACAGAGCTTGGGGCAGCTTCCAGGAGCTCTTTGGAGGAGGAGAATAAAGCGATTTCAGGTGGTTTACATGGAGCTTTTCCAACATGAAGCACAAACAGGAGGAAGCAGGGAGGTGTTTGCTGTAATTCTGGGAAGTGGAGCTTCTGGCAGGGTTTGGGAGGGAGACGGTGGAGGAAGGATGGTTGTTATGGAAGGAGGCGTTCGGGAGGGGGAAGACACGCAGCCCGCGGCTGACGTGACAGAAGAGGAGGGCCCGGAGGGGGATTCAGAGGGAGCCTTCTCCTGCTGAAGAGAGAGGTGAGGGAAATAATTCCAGCAGCAGCAGCCTTGTGGCTGAGGAGGGCTGAGGCAGGATTTTATGGGTTACAGGTACTTTTGGGGAAAAGGAGCAATAGTGGCCAGTGCAGAGCGGATGCTGGGGGCCTTTGGCTGCCTGGGGACAAGGAGGTTTCAGGTTGTGTGGCTGTGCAGGAGTTAGGGATGGCCAGGATGAGAAGTGAGGAGAGGGAAAGGACAATGTGTGAACTCACTGTCTGAGTCATGTCCTCAAGTCCCAGACAGGGTCTGAGTGACGTCCCCAGTCCCTGTGCAGCAAGGGTTTGGGGGACAAAGCTGGGATTAGCAGCAGCTCTCTTTAATCATGTGGACCTTGGGATTGTGGGTGCACACTTGAAATGCTGGAGGGGAAAAGAAGCTGAGACTTCATTTTGGACAGGAGACAGTCCAGGAATAGAAAAGCAGAACTATGAATCATCACACAGAGCTGAGGGATGGCGTTAAATGAAAGGCTGGCTGGAGGAAGCGTGGAAGGAGAAGGGAAGGTGCTATGGGCAGAGCCATGTGAGACACCCGAAAAACAGCAACACTGGAGGTGGAGAGTGAGGATGGTCTGTCTGAGGCTGCTGAAAGAAGCTGTAGAGAAGTAGGAGGAGAACAAAGAGGATAAAAGAATTGCTGGGATCAACGAGGACAAGGTGTTGGGGCCAGTTTGGTTCCTGAGAGAGGAGCTGCAGGGTCCAGAAGAGCCCAGAATCTGCAGGTGAGGCAGGGAGAAGCTTGTGCAGTCCCCTGGTGAGACAGAAAAGGGCAGTGGGAGATCCTGAGGTGGGGATGCCTGTCCTCCTGGGAAATGAAGACGTGTCAGTGACATCAGACACCTTCCCAGGGGAGTGGAGAGAATTCAGAGAGGTGGGTTTGGTGGATGGACTGTTGGACAGGTGAGGAATTGCATCGATGGCCACATCCAAAGGGTTTTGGTCAGTGGCCAAAAGGAAACCAGTAAGGAGTGCTGTCCACCCCAGGGCCACACTGGGACCAGTAGTGGTTAATATCTTTATTCATGACACAGACAGTGGCACTGAGTGCACCCTCAGTGTGTTTGAGGTGACACCAAGCCGAGGGGGGCAGCTGGGAGGCTGGAGGGCAGGGATGGCATCCAGAGGGACACTGACAGAGGGGTGGGCCCATGGGATCCTCACTGAGCACAGCAAGGCCGAGTGCAAGGTCCTGCACCTGGTTCTGGCCCATCAGCTGTACCAGTACAGGCTGGGGGGCCTTCCACGAGGCCAGGCTGCTCCCAGCCCCATCCAGCCTTGCCTCGGACACTTCCAGGGATGGAGCAGCCACAGCCTCTCTGGGCAATCTGTGCCAGGGCCTCACCATCCTCACAGGGAAGAATTTAATCCCAATGTCTAATCTAAATGTCCTCTTTTAGTTTAAAACTATCACCCCTTGGTCTGTCACCGTCTGCCCAAGTAAAACATCTGAAATTGCATTTTTTACTGGAAGTTTTGGCGAGTTCTTTGGGCTCTGCCTGTGCTGGCCTCCTCTTTGCTCTTAGTCATGGGAATTTACACAAAGAGGCTTAAACCTCCCCTGTCCTCAGCATCATTCTTCAGTGTCTTCTCTCTCCTGTGGAACAGCCCAGGCTTCCCTGTGTCCTTACGTTGGTCCCTGATGTGCCTGGGATTTGCCTCTAGCTTTTGCTGTTTGTTGCTGGTCACCTCTTGCTCCTTGTGTAGCTACTCTGGGCTCAGACTAGGGTGCTGCTGCCACTCCTTTATATTTATCCTTGTTAATCTGACCTCGTTTCCAGTTTCTCTGTGCATGCCTTCCCGTGCCAATCCCACTGTGGAGCTTGGGTGAGCCAAGCTGATCTCCTACCACTTTGGTTTCCTCTGCACTGGGATGATTTCTGTGTGTGCCATCGCTGCTGCTTCAGGGGCCCAGCAGCTTCTTGTAATCTTCTTTGTTTTCTCTTTTTCTTTTTCCCTTGTGGATTTGCTTCCAATAAGATCTTGCTTATGGAGTTTGGTAATCACAGAATTCCAGAGTGGTTTGGGTTGAAAGGGACCTTAAAGCTCATCCAGTTCCACCCCCTGCCCTGGGCAAGGACACCATCCACTGGAGCAGGTTGCTCCAAGTCCTGTTCCACCTGGCCTTGAACACTTCCAGAGGTGGGGAGTCCACAGCCTTTCTGGGCAGTCCTGCCTTGGTGGAGTCCCTGCAGTTTGCTGTCCTTCCTCCCACAGACTGTAAGGACTTGTGGACAGTCTCTCCTGCTCTGCCTCCTCGGGTCAGCTGAAGGGTGCTCTGTAGACAGCAGGACCTGGAAGTTGGGTTGGAGAGAGTCTAAGAGAAAATCGAGGACAAAATGACACATGGCCTGGTACAAGTGAGAAATGGGCATGGGAGGAGGTGCCCAGCCCCTTTGCAGGGCTGGGAGTGGATTTTTGGGGAGGGGATTGCACAAGGTGTTTGGGGAGCTCTGGTGGTGAGAGGTGAGGGGAGAGAGCAAGATATTTGTTTTGGAGGAGGAAATGCCTGAATGTGTGTTGGGCTTAGTTGGTTTGCAGGCTCTGTGGGCTTTGTGGGGTTTGATTTTCCACCACAAAACCACAAACTTTGTTGCTGGAGTGTCTATTCCATTGCTGGCCATGTATCATGGACTTACAAATGACACCATCATCCTCCTGTTCAGGTTAACAGCACTGCCACCCAGGAGGGTTGGGAAGTACTTTGTCCAACTGGGAAGGTCTTGGATCCCCCATTCCTAGAGGTCTTCACACCCTCCGGGGGCAACAATTGAAGGGAGCCCAACCACTGCTTCTTCAGTTGCTTGTTCCAGTCATTAATTCTTCCAGCTGCTGATAGTTCCCATTTAATTCTCAATTTACATTCATCTGTTTTAAAGTTCATTTTCTCACTTGTTTCTTTAGATTGGACTAAATAAAACTTTGTTACCTGAACGTTATTCCCTGAGAAGTTTACTGTTACTTCATCATCAATTTTCTCTTGATGTTCTTTTTGGGAAGTAAATCGCATAATGCTCATTAAAAGTCTCTTCATGAGTTCATTTTGTGTGGTCTTCAAAGAATTTTTATGGCTCTTCCTTACCCAGTGTTCTTAAAATGAAAATCATCAGATTAGAGGCAGTGTGCTCCCACTTGACCCAGCCACAGTTCCATGAACTGTAAATCCAGTTCCTTTTTCTGCTGGCTGCTCTTTTTTATGAAATCCCAGAGTGGTTTGGGTTGGGAGGAACCTTAAAGGTCATCCGTGGTCTGTGTGCATTGGAGCTCTGTTGTCCAGCGAATCCATCTGCCGCTTCCTGACGGTGGATGATGTGAATCCACACTGGTGGTTCCTGTCATTTCTCCTGTGTTGGAAACAGCCCCCAAAGGATGTGATCTGTGGTTTTGGGCTGGGGGATCCGACTGTCCTGGCATTCCTGGCATTTGCCATTTCACCTCTCTTAGAGCTGGCACAGTAGAACTGTTTTCCCAGTTGTCTGAAGCTTCCCAACATCACCGGTAAGGCTCCAGGTGTCACTGGAATCCTCTTACCTGTTGATGTGGATCTCTGGCTCTTCTGAGCCTGGTCCAACTGTGTTTATTGTAAGTGACTTTGCAAAGTGATGGTTTGTGGAGGGAATGTTGTATGGGGATGGGTTACATGATCATGGAAACGTGGGCAGAGTTTTTGTGTCACGGAACCACGGATCACTTTGGGCTGCGAGGTTGTCCGGTCAAACCCTGTGTCAGCAACACCTGAACTGCCTGGAGGAGTGCTGCCAGCTGTAAAATGGACTGTTGTTTAAAAACATCCAGTTCCATTGACTCCATCCTCTTTCCCAGGGACTGGTGTCAGTGAGGGCTGCTGGGGGCTTGGGGGGGTTCCCCTTTCCCGGGGACTGGTGTCATTGGGACAGCAGGGGAGGTCGGGGGGTCCCCCTCCCATAGGCACTGGTGTCAGCAAGGGCTGCTGGGGGGTATGAGGTCACTTCGCCCTGTTCCAGCCACTCCTGAATATCTCTGTTATTTCAATATTTATTAAAAATTACCATGAGCAGGAGCGTGAGCTCACTCTTCCTCGCTCTTCCTTGCACCATTGTGTTCAGGCTGTTTGTGCCTTTAAATAAAACTTACGTTTTTTTAATGACATTTTAAAAATGGCTTCTGCTAATGGTTTTGCCGTTCTACATTTGTCTGTGTTTGCCTTCCTGAGCGTTTGTGTCGGGGCCTCTGGTGCTGTGTGTGTGAGGCCCAGCAGACCCTGGCCCTGCTCTGGGGGCGAGCTGTGCCCCCCTGTGCGGGTCTGTGCTCCACACAGCCGCTTCCTGCTGCTCTCAGCATTGTTACAGACTCGCTTTCCTGAAGGCTTCAGCTTCCTACACCGTTTCTGATGCTTCCTGCCTTCAAGATCTTATTGACATCTGTTTCCTCCTCTTTCTTCCTACTTCTTACCCGTTTTTGGGCAGTTTGGATGTCACTTGCTGCCAGGAGAGATCAGCCAAGTTGTTGTCCTGGTGTTTCTGTGAAGTGTTTGTGTTTGAGCTGTCTGATCAATTACTATGGAAGTGTAAAAATGCAAACCACAGCAAAAGCCCCAAACTGGGGCTTAGAATCCTGGACTGGTTTGGGTCGGAAGGGACTTACATCCCCTTCCATTCTACCCCCTTGCCCTGGTCAGGGACACTTTCCACTAGACCAGGTTGCTCCAAGCCATGTCCAGCCTGGTCTTGGACACTTCCAGGGATGGTTGAGCCACAGTTGCTCTGGGAAAACGCAGGTTGCCCTGCTTTCCTCTCCAGGTGTCAGGTCCTGCTGCTGCTCCCCCCTTGTCCCTGGCTCCTGCTGTGCCCGTGGCTGTGGCTGGTGGGCTCCTCAGAGCACTGGCCCTAGTGCAGCGTCCCTTCCTCTCCTTGAGCTAGTTCTGCTGGTCCCAGAGTGCAGCAGCGCTGCCAGATTTAGGTGGCACAGTAAAATAAGTGCAGTTACTGAGAATTTGGGTTACTTTATTACTGAAGTAGGTGCTAAGTGGATTTCTCCAGGTGAGGAGGGTGCAGTGTCAGAGGGACAGGGCAGGTCCAGTCCCCTCAGCCCCCCTGCACCGAATGACATGTCCCTGTGCCCTGGCCATGTGGGTGCAGCACTTGGGAACATGGTGGTGGCCTTGATAGTGCTGGAAAAACACTTCGTCTTGATGGTCTCTGAGGGTTTTTCTGACCTTAATGATTGTGTGACTCCTTGACAAGCTGTGCTTCTGGCACAGCCTGGCCGTTGGGCTGCCCCATTGCCCAGGGCAGGGAATGATGAGGCTGATGAGTGGGTGGGCGTGGGGCACAGGGTGAGCCCTAGGCTGGGCATCAGAGCCAGCAGGGCAGGGGCAGCTGTGGCCAGGCTGAGGGCTCACCTGAGTGCTGAGGGCTCAGCTGGGTGCTGAGGGCTCAGCTGGGTGCTGAAGGGCTCACCTGGGTGCTGAAGGTCTCACCTGGGTGCTGAAGGGCTCACCTGGGTGCTGAGGGCTCAGCTGGGTGCTGAGGGCCCCCGCAGCACGGCCACCAGCGTGTCTGGGGACAGGCACGGCGCCTGCTCAGTGTCCTTGGATCACCACTGGAGGACTGGGACACCCCTGCCCGTGCCACCGCCGGGTCTGTGCTCTGCCCAGGGAGCTCGGGGAGCCGCGGCACAGCGGGCTGTGAGCTGGAGCTGCCATGGCACAGTGGGCTGTGAGCTGGAGCTGCCATGGCACAGTGGGCTGCGAGCTGGAGCTGCCGTGGCACAGTGGGCTGTGAGCTGGAGCTGCTGTGGCACAGTGGGCTGTGAGCTGGAGCTGC
>VXBN01011489.1:24767-38866 GCA_013397395.1 Sinosuthora webbiana
CATAGTAGGCTGTGAGCTGGAGCTGGAGCTGCCGGGGCACAGCGGGCTGTGAGCTGGAGCTGCCGGGGCACAGCGGGCTGTGAGCTGGAGCTGCCATAGTAGGCTGTGAGCTGGAGCTGGAGTTGCCGGGGCACAGTGGGCTGTGAGCTGGAGCTGGAGCTGGCTTGGCACAGCGGGCCGTGAGCTGGAGCTGGAGCTGCCATGGCACAGCGGGCCGTGAGCTGGAGCTGCAGCTGCCATGGCACAGCGGGCTGTGAGCTCGAGCTGCAGCTGCCCTGGCTGCACTGTTGGCCGCAGCGTGTCCTGGGTGAGTCACCGGCCACGCTGTGACTCAGCCTCTGCTGGCCCCGCACCTGAGTCACTGCTGCCAGGCCTGGCCCTGCATGGGCAGGCTGCAGGCAGGACTGGGAAGGACAGAGCCAGGAGGACAGCTGGAGCTGTGCCACGGGGGTCCCAGCAGGAGCACGGGAGGAGCCCGGGTCGTTGTGATCTTGCCGGGGGTCCTGCAGAGTGTCCCCCCCATAGCAGCTCCCCAGTGCCGTGTGTGACATGGAGCAGCAGCAGGGCTGCCTGTGTGACAGGAGAACTCGAGTGGGTGACTGCAGGGTTCAGGGTGCTCAGGATGGCTCAGAGGTCACAGTGGCTCTTCCCTGCTGGTCCCTGTCTGTAGAGGCGGTCTGGGCGGGCAGGTGTGTGCAGCTGTGCCCCAGGACGTTCTCTCCAGAGGCTGGAGGAGAGTCTGGCCTGGAGCACACCCTGCTGTCATAGGAGATTAGCTGTAGAAGCAGTTTCAGCCCTGGAGCCTTGCCAGTCTGAGGGTGGGGATGGCTCCATGTGGGCTCCTGCTGCAGTGGGCACTTGCTGTGTCTCAGACTCCCGTGTAGAAGATGACATCCTTCCAGCTGCCCCAGGTCTGGGCTCTCAGAGCCAGGTTGGAATTTCCTGTGGTTGGGAACTTGCTTTCCTTGAGGTTGGACATCAGTGTCCAGACCTGCAGGAAGGGCTTTAGGAGTGTGTCTGTAATCATGGCAGGAGTGTGGCGCGTGGCCAGGTGTCCAGCATGGGCAGGTCAGTGGAATGCACGTGCCGTGGAAAACTCCTTTCCATTGGCACATTGCCGACCATCTGACTGCTGATCTGTGTGGTGGGACATGATCAGAGCTGGGCTGAGCAATTTCAGTCCTTGGATTGGGTGTAACAACCAGGGGAGGTCTGGGCCCATCAGCTGATGGTCCTGCTGACCACAGCAGGGCCAAGGCGTGGAGCACACGGAGGGGATTTTGGGCAGTGACCTCTCAGAGTGGACCCCTGTCTGCACAGAAGGCAGAAGGGCAGCTCTTGTCTCAGCTCTTCTCTCCTCTTCTGTTAGCTGAGGCCTTCCTGGGCACTGGGAGCTCCTCATACGTACCTCAACAGCTTTGCCAATGCTCCCAGGGTTGCAGTTTCCATTGTGGTGTTCTGCAAACCCAAAATAGGAGTCTGGGGAGCTCCGTGGTGCTGCCAGGTCCTTCCCAGCTTTGCTTTCAGGAAAGGCTCGTGGCTGCACGGTGGAGTGATGAGAGTGGGATGGAACAGGATACCCTGTGCCAGTGAAGGTAATTAGCACCTTGGCTCCACACTGTCCTGGGCTGACCAGAACCACCGTGGTGCTTCGCTGTGTCAGGGAAAGGGCCTGCCCTGGGAGGCGCTGGGCCAGTGCTCCCTGTGGGGCCTGGAGCCATCCTGGAACTCCCTGAGTGAGTCATGAGCACATAAAGCCTTTTCCTGCTGCGGAGGCACTGGGGAAGCCTTGGTCAGCAGGATCTCTGTGTGTGCTCCAGGATCAGCTGCAGACGGACAAGTCGGCACTGGACTGAGCCCCTGTGAGTCGTGAGCTTTCATCCCCTGATGCGCTGACACAGGAGGCTCTCTGCAAACCCAGCTGGCTGGTGAAGGAGGCAGGAGCAAACACCTGAGCGTGGTGCTGGGGCCAGGTGCAGGGCAGTGGTGTGGGCAAGCACCATCTCCTCTCCTGGCACTGGGGACGGGAGTGTGACGGGTTTAACAGTTAAATTCCCAGGGTTGGTAATTGTCGTTCCGTCGAAGACTCTAATTCTGCCGTTTCCATGGCAATAGAATGATCTTGTGATTAAGATGTGAGGCTGAGGTGGCAGCTCTCTGGTCCTTCAGAGCTGCAGGCCCTTGTTTGCTCCCACGATTGTGTCTCTGTGAGAGGAGACACACACCTGTCCTTACATGGCAGTCTGGGTTCCTGCCTTCAGAAGGGTGTCCAGGAGCCCTGCCTTGGCCCGAGGATCCTTCCAGAACCTCCTCAGGTGCACTGAGAATGTACTGCTCGTTCTGTGTCGACTGAGTGGGTTGTCCTCTATGGAAACTGTGGGATCCAGAAGTGGGGGAGTTGGCTAATACGGTGTCAGGGATGGAGGTGACATCACCTGAGTCTGCTCCCCCAGGCTCCTCGTCATCGGTCTCAGGCTGCAGTAGGAGTGATAAGTAGGTTGGGTGACTTGGGCACTAGAAGTGCTGATTTCTCTCCATGCTGTGGGAGAGCCGAGGGTGCTGGATCAGATCCGGAACTGGAAACCACAGATGGCTGGAGTTCAGCTTGAGAGGAGGAGGAGGAAGGGTTGTGATGGGACCCACTTTAATTTTGGCACCCTCCTGCACAGTGTGGTGGTGCCGAGGGGACATGGGGCTGGTGAGGCTCAGCAGGGCCTCTCCCTGCAGAGCACCCAGGGAAACTGGGCTCTGCAGAGCAGATCCATCCTCGGGAGGCTGGGGAACTGGGAGGTGCAGCCCTCCTCTCCTAGGTCCCCAGGCTCTCTTACCTGGCTGAGTGGCCTTGGCATTTCTCCCGCTTCCCTGTCTCAGGTAATGCCTGGGAGGAAAATCCCGCAGTCACCATGGTCATAGAACCCAGAACCTTAAAGCTCATCTAGTCCCACCCCCTGCCATGAGCAGGGACACCTTCCACTAGACCTCCACCAAGCCTCATCCAGCCTGGCCTTGAACACTTCCAGGGGTGGGGTTGCCACAGCTGCTCTGGGAAATGTTTTCATGGAGTTGTAGAGAATAACCCCAAGATTTCATCTGAGAAATGCAGGGACCGGAGATGCAGGAAACATTTGCTGGGCCCCAAGCAGAGCTCACTGTGGCTTGGCAGATCAAAGTCTGGAGTGCTGGGCTCCAGCCTGGAGCTGGGAGCTTGATCAGCTCTTCAATCCCTCACTCAAAGCTGGAAAAATGTACAGCTTTGGCCAAGCTGCCGTGTTTTTCCCCAGCCTGCTTTTGGGAAGCGTCTGAATTGCTTTTGCTGAAACTTCTATAAATACCACCCCGCTGCAGTGCGAGCGAGCATGGAAAATGTCAGTGGGAATGTGGGTTTGGCAGGGCTGGGCCGCTCCGCCGCGGGGACGGTGCGACAGCCCCAACCGCGGCGCTGCCGGCGGCTCGGCGTGTGCCCCCTCCTTGTGCCGCTGCCAGAGGGGCCCCGGGGGCTCCTCTGCCCCCTGCCCTGCGTGGGCCATGCCTTTCCTGCTCCCAGGAAGCCGTTCCCGAGCCCAAAGCTGTGCCGTGTGTTTCTGGAGCCTCGCGTGGAGCTTTTGTCCTTGGGTTTGGCCGATCGTCCTCCGAGCGCGTGTGCGCTGAGCGCCGCCGCAGCCCCGATGAGACATTGCACAGCCGTGCTTTATGTGAAAAAATCTCCTGGTTTGGACCTGCTTAATTGGATGTGATGTCCCCAAGTTCCTGCTTTGGAAGAAACAGTGAACAAATTGTTCCCTAGTGGCCTCTTCCTTTCTTCTCCCTGGAAATGGAAAACTTCATTCCCCCTCTGCCATCTTCCTTTCCAGGCTCCCTGTGCAGGAGCTGTTCTGTCCTGTCAGTCATCTCCTGCCCCTCTTAGTGTCTGTTGAGGACTGTGGGTCAGGACGAGAGTGTTGGGATATTCCCTCTCTTGTTCTCCATTCTTTACCTGGCAATGGTTGGCATCCTCTTTGCTCTTTGGTTGCTGCTGAGTAGTGAACTGATGTTCACAGAATCCTGGAATGGTTTGGGTTTGGAGGGACCTTAAAGCCCATCCAGTTCCACCCCCCTTCCACTAGAGCAGGTTGCTCCAAGCCCTGTCCAACCTGGCCTTGAACACTTCCAGGAATGGGGTAGCCACAGCTTCCCTGGGAAATGTTTTCACAGAGTTGATGAGAATAACCCCAGGATTTCATCCACGTGGTGAGAACTTATTTTTGCAGCTTATTTTTGCAGATGTAAAATCAGAATTTTGTTTGTTTCTGATGATTCCACTTCTCATCGGTCACCTGCTGTTCTGGCAGCTGGACACTCAGGATTTAAAGGTCCTTTTGCCACTCTTTCTCTTTGTTTCTGCCACCTTGAGTAATGCCTTGAGCTGCTGGGGTTTCCTTGCTTTGTACTGTTCTCCCTGTGCCTGTCACACACCCCATACTTTTTCTGTACCTTCCTCCCCTGAAGTTCCAGGGCTGCAGACCATGGCTGCACTGCCTGTGAGAGCTGTGTGACCCAGCTGGCAGGCAGAGAGATCCCCTGGAGCCCGAGCCTTGGTCTGAGCACCACTGGATCTGTCCTTTCTCCCAGGCTCTCCCCAGGCAGCTGCCCGTTCCCTGTGTGTCTGCAGCCAGGGCAGGTTCCCTGTTTGCTCACCCTCCAGCAGCACAGCATGGCAGAGCCTTGCAGCCACCTCCTCTCAAAGCAGGGTTCTCCCAGGGAGGGATGCCATGGTCCTGGGGTGCACACCGTGGTCCTGGGGTGCACACTGTGCTCCTGGGGTGCACACTGTGGTCCTGGGGTGCACACCGGGGTCCTGGGGTACACACCATAGTCCTGGGGTGCACACCATAGTCCTGGGGTGCACACTGTGCTCCTGGGGTGCACACTGTGGTCCTGGGGTACACACCGTGGTCCTGGGTGCACACTGTGGTCCTGGGTGCACACTGTGGTCCTGGGGTGCCTGCCATGCTCCCTGGTAGCCCTCCTACCACAGTGGCTGCACTTGCTCCCTGGTAGCCCTTCCTCTGGCCTTGGTGTCTCAGTGCTGTTCATTCCCACCTTCTCCCCTGCACAGCACAGAACCAGCTGCATCTGAAGAGCCTGGTGGAGGTGTGAACCCCACAGCCTTGCCCGGGACTTGCTGCAGGCAATGCACAGGTGCCCCAGGTGTGCTGAGGATTTTGGGGTGAGCAGCAGCATGCAGTGAAGGCTGGAGTTGCTGGGACTGGTGTCATGGTGTTACCAGTGGTACCGGTCTGGTGCCAGCCCTGGGCATTCCCAGCAGCGTTTCCTCTCCACCAAGGTCATCTCATGGGAGCCATCCCAGCCTTTTCCTCTGCACTGGATTGCCTGTGCATGGGGAAGGATGTTCCCTGTCCCTCACAGCCCCCATAATGCCCCACAAATCTGGAGCAGCGATGCTGTTCCTGGGCAAGGTGTTTGGGTGGTACTCACCTGTTGCCACTTGGTTTTGGAGGTTGGTGTCACTAAAACCAAAAAACCAATAAAATGACACCCCGCAGGACTTGGGAGAGAGAACACAGATTTCAAATGCAGTAATTCCAAAGAATGTCATGTTTGTGCCCAATTCACATAAAGCCCTGTTAATGAGGGAGGCTGTGCCAACAGCCAGCCTGGCACATGGAGCGGGTGGCGCATCCCAGCAGCAGGACTGGCACAGAATTGATCCCAAACAGGGGAAGAGTTGGTGTTATGGAACACAGACCAAGAGTGGGAGTGAGCAAAAGAGGTGGGACATGAGTGGCCATTGGCATCCAGCTGGTCAGTGCCTGTGGGGAATTGTGAGGTTTATTGGGGACAGGGGTGTTTTTAGCTGTGGTGTTTGTCTGTACTGTCTGAAACACGGGCTGTGGGGAGCTGTGCAGTGTAAGCATCTCCATCCCTGCTTGGAGAGGTGGAATCCTTTCTCTGGAATGGTTGTTCAGTCCTAAACAGCAGCTGCCACAGCCAGGTGTTTTCAGATTCCCACCTTTGGGCAGCTGGCACCCAGAGCTGGCTGCAGAGCTCCCTGCGAGCTGGCTGTGAGAAGATGAGCAAGGTTGGAGTGGGCTGATGCTATGCCAGCCTTCAGCAGGATTCGTGGATGACTCAGGTGTTTAGGATACAGTTAGGTTGATACTGATCCTTGAGAGAGCAGCGGAGTGCCTGACATAATCCGAATTATTGGAGAATTAAAGGAGGGAAGTGGGTGCTCAGTGACGTAGTTTGATGGGATCTACTTTCCATGACATTGAGAACAGCTCCCGAGCAGTGAGATTAGTGAAAGGTGTTAGTGATTAAATAATGCCTTGAGGCTTCTTCATGGTATTTGGGTTAGTCCAGAGTGACCTCAGGAAGAAACTGGAAGAGTTAATGGTCACCATGAGATGTGTGGAGTAAGAACTGGGGCCCTCAGTGTGTAGCTGTGAACACAAACTGGCCTGGGGCAGGTTTGGAGGCATTCCTGGGGATCCATCCTCTCCTGTGAGTGTTTAGTGTCTGTATTGGGTCCTGGAAAAATCATCAAGAATGGTTCTCCCTGCCAAATCCGAGGTGGTGTGAGGCACTCAAAGCCATCCCCTTCTGCCCCGACCGCATGGGAAGTTGGTTTTGGTGCCAGGGGATTTGTGGTCTCCCTTGTTGCTCTCTGTGGTCACATCAGGCAGGGGCCCCACTGTGACTTGAGGAGCTGGGACCCCTCGGGCCCCACTGAGACTTGGGCAGCTGGGACCCCTCAGACCCTGCTGGGCCTTGGCAATGACAGGGAGACACGAGGTGAGGGCTGCTGAGGCTGGGGGTGACACAGGGACTGGTCCCTGCTGGGGCCCTGGGGTGAGACGTGGCACCCATTCCCGTTTGGGAGGATGAGCCTGTGCAGGCTGAGGTGTCTGTGGCTGCAGCAGGGAAGCCTTGGGGCACGGTGGGAGCAGAGAACCAGGTGCAAGACCTGCACCTTCCGTCCCACCTTCGGCTGTGGCTTGTGGCTTCCAGTTTCTGGGCTTTTCTGCTCTCTGTGGTTGGTGGTTGGCCTCTGTGCAGAGGCCTCAGGGAGGAACCTGAAACACCCAAACCCCGAGTTAGACAGAGGTCGGCTCTTCGGGGGTCTGTGAAGGTGAGCACTGAGGGAGATGGCTGGCGTGGGGAGGCCTCTTCCAGCAGGGGCTGCTCCGGGGGTCAGAGCTGGGACCCTGGTGCCAAAGTGAGAGCAGGAGCTGGAGACATCAAACCCTTGGCCAGCCTGGAGCAGGGTCCTTGGCTCAACATCCCTCAGGGTGGGGCTGCCTCCAGCTCTCTCCAGGACCTGGGGGCAGCACCTGAGGCATGTGTGGGTTCATTGAAATGGATACTCTTACCCACAGTGTTTGTGTGAAGGTGAGTTCGTGTGCCAGGTGACATCTACTTCTTTATCATCCCAAGGGGGATATTTCCTTCTCTAAGTCCATTGCTTGTGAGCATCCAAGTTCACATGGGGTCTGGGGGCTGTCCACCAGCTGGAGAAGGTTGTTGGGGGCTGGAGCACTGCAGTGCCCCTGCTCCAGGTGGGATACACAGGTATTACTAACGCTGTTCTCACAACTGGCTCTTGTTGTTTGCAGCAGAACAATCTCTGCCCGTGTGTGCAGATGCTGTTAGTCACTGCTCGCCTCGGAGGATGGCGAGGTGGGAGCAGCAGTAACACGGCGTTTGTTGGGGTGCCCAGGCCCACGTGAGCATCCTGTGTTGTTGTCAGCCTCAGTAGCTTTTTAGCTTGTGTTTTGAAAATAATTTCCTTTGCCTGCTCTCTTGTTCCTGAGCAGGTGCCTTTGGGAACAGGGCGGAAGGACAGGATCTTTCCATGGCTTTAGTTGTTTTGCAGGTTTCCCAGGGAGGGAGGAGTGGTCCTGGAGAGCTTTGGAAGCACCGTTGGGACCATCCCTTTGGGATCCTGAGCTGCTCCCCTTTCTGTGGAACTTGAAGATTCTCCAGTCCTACCTTTTGCTAGGGTTGGCTCTTCCTGAAATTCTTGTGTTGTTGGTGTCTGCGATGCCACGTGTGCAGAGCCAGAAGGGCACGGGGGCAGGTGGTATGTCCAGTCAGCACAGGCTCCATCTGCTGCTGGGGTGGGTGGGAGCTTTGCCTGGGGGCACAGAAATGTCCTGTATCCACTGGGCACAGGAACGTCACCACAGTGCAGTCCTTGCTGAAGGGGCTCCCTGGTCCAGCTAAAGGACAGCTCTGTGACCATCCTTTGCAGGCTGCTGTGGGGTCTCTGCCTTTCTGTCAAAGCTGGAGGGATTTTCTAGCCTCCTCCATTTCCTGCCATGTTCTCCTGACCTCCATGTGGATTTCCTTGTCCTCTGAGTCCCATTGCTGCACCATTCACTTCTTAGTTTCACCCCGTTGCTGTTTTTCGTGCCATTTCTTCTTTCGTTTGCTGCTTTTGGAATAAGCTGGAGGATTTTCACTGTTTAAGTGATGGTTATGGCAGAGATTTTAAAGTGAGGCTTCAGGACCCAAGGAGTTCTTCTTTAGTCTTGTAGCCAAATTTTCACCTGGCCTTTTGTCTTTGGATTTTAAAATCCCAAGGAGATTTCACAACGTCTGGCCTAATCATGCTGATGCTGCTCATACCTGCATCACCAGTGCAAAGCTTGGGAATTGGGCACATCCTGGTGCCTGGAGACAGCCCTGTTCCCTGGGAACATCTCTGTGCCTGGAGACAGCCTGGAGCCTGGGGCCAGCCTGGTGCATGGCTGGCAGCATGGCAGGGCTGCTCATGCCCTGCAGTGCAGGCACCAGACTGCCTGCTGGTTCAGTCAGGATACTGCTGTGGACGTCTCTGCACGCAGAAGTGCCCGGAGACAGCTTAAGGAGCAGAAGTGATTGCTGCTGCCTTGATCTAGTATTACACCCTGTAGGTAACATCCCAAGGCGTTATCTTCCGGGGCTTCCCTGAGGCACCAGGGTCTGGACCAGCTCAGGAAGCATCATCCTGCATCTGTCACCCCACATCTGCCTTCCCTGCATCTGACTTGCAGCAGGTGGGTGCAGGATGTGCAGCATGGCACCTCCACAGGGTCCATGGAGGGTGCTCTCTTGGACAGGCTGGCAGCAGTTTGGTGCTCAGCTTCTCTCCTTGCTGGACAAGAGCGTGGCCATGCCCTTTTTGGGTGACACGGGCCTGACCTCACGTGTGTGGGAGGGAGGCATTTGCTTCAGTTCTGCATCCCGGGGTGGGGGGGAGAAGGTGGCAATTTCCTCATCAGCAGCTCGAGGTTTGTGGCAGGACCTGAGCTGGGGGTGTGCAGTGTGGGAGGAGGGAGGGAGCTGCTGCTGGAGTCGGGCTCTCCTGTGACTGTTACTTTCTTCCCAGCTGGTGTTAACTCTCTGCTGGTTTGGCCTGTTCCTCCTCTCCATGGAAACTGTAGGGAACAACCTGCTTTGAGGCACCTCTCTCGGCAAGAAGCCTTGGGAAGTCAGTCAGCCTGTCAGGTGTCAAGCCCAGGAGGGCTCTGTGCTGTGAAGGGGGCACGGGCACAGGGACGGGGCAGGGCAGGGCACGAGGCTCCAGCTGGCAGTGAGGGCCTGTGGCAGAGCTCGGACCTGGAGCAGTGCCTCACCTGTCTGTCCTGAGCAGGGGCTCTGGGGTGGGTGGGTGTCTGTCGGTGGAGAGCAGGAGGACATTGTCTCTTGGGCCCAGGGTGGTTCGGGTGACCAGAAGGAGTTGTTGGGGTGCTTGGGGTGACCAGAAGCTGGGGCCAGGGCGGAGCTGTGGTGTGCAGTGGTGGATGCTGAGCCTGTGGCAGGACTCAGCACAAACGTGTCTCTCTGCTCAGGGTCAGGGGATGTCTCTGTCTCCTTCCCCTCCTCCTGTTCGGGGCGAGGACGTCTGGCTCCATGGTGGCCCCGTGGGGCCAGCAGGCAGGGCTGGCCCCGCCGCCCCCAGTGACGAGTGACGGTGCTGCTGACGCTGGCAGCGTGGGCTGTGACGTGGGGCTGCGGGGGCTGCACCCCACGGCCGGGCCGCCCAGCCTGCGCCCCCAGAGCCTTCGGCAGAGCCTCATCAGTATTCCTGGTGCGTGGCCACGCCGGCTGGAGCTGCTTTGCAGAGCCCGGTAGCTCCAGCGTGGTCCTGACACAGCGCTCGGGGTCCTCCTGCAGCTGCCTTCAGGGGGCTTGGCCGCCTTCCCTGGCACTGACAGAGCCTCCTGCCGCACTGCTCCGGCTGGACAGCACGGCTGGGGCCCTGGGTGCCCCACAGCATGGCACAGGTGCGCTGTTGTCACCTGTCCTGCACCCTGTCCTGACTGGCCCTGGCAGTGGTGCTTAGCCTGGTCCGCTGCCCCAGTCCCAGGGTCTGTGCAGGGCTGTCGGCCTCGGGCACTCACAGCCCTGGCAGCACTGGGGCTGGGGCTGGGGCTGGGCCTGGGGCTGGGGCTGGCTGGTGTCTTCACGTGCCGCTGGTATCTGCCCTCTGTGCGGGCACTGGGGACGCTGGGGCCATCCATGCTGGAACCTCCTCCCTGCCCTGGCTGCCGAGGCAATGCCGGGCCCTCATCCATGCTGGATGTGTGGGGCTGCAGGGGGGGGCCCAGACTCAGGGCCCTCTGCAGTGACAGCACCTTTGAACCCAGGAGGGGTGGTGAGTGCAGGTGTCCCATCCTCCCAGATGGGCATCTCCCTGGCAGCAAACTTGCCTTACTGCAGATCTGTGAAGCAGCAATACTGTTTGTGTCTGGGGGAGCACGGGGATACCAGTGCCAGTGGCTCTGGGAGAGCAGTGATACCAGTGTCACAGGCTCTGGGGAGCACAGTGGAGCATTTGACCTTGGTTTAGACTCCTTTTCATTTTCGGGGCTCCACCCTGAATGTTACACCACGGCCAACCGGCACTGGAATGTTCCCTGGCTCTTGGACTCTTCCCATGCAGCTGTTGTTAAGCCTCTCATGGATTATATTAATTTCACCCAGATGTTCATGGCCATAATGTTTGTACCATGCATTTGACTCACAGAAGGGCTGCTGAGGGACCAACTTGCTTCTGTCCCCAGGCACCTGCTCTGGGTCAGATTGCCAAAGCCCAGTGGCAATCTTCCAGCTCTTCCAGTCACTTCCCAGCTCTCGGAGAGGCTTCTGCAGCCCTGCATAGCCCTGGGGACTCCAGCCAAGCTACTGCCCACCTTGTGAGCAGGTGAGCTGCCACCTGTCATCTGCTTTAGACACAGACACAACTCCAGTCCAACCCAGTATGGTTATGGTGTGAACTGCCAGAGAAGAGACACATTAAAGGCATGTGGGGAGTTTCAGTGATGGCTCTCCTCAAGCCCTGGTCTTTTCTGGTCTCGTTCTCAGAACAGTTCCTCCATCAGTGGAGGGTTAAGGCAGCTGGACCCCATGTGTTGCTGAGACTGGTGGGGTTTGAACCTGTCCTGGGGTACAGATTCCCAACCTGTGTGCAGGTGCCCTGCAGCCCTCAACCCCAGGACTTGAATCTAAGGCTCCATTTTAGCCTATTTTAGACATTTTTCAGAATAACATCAAGGGGATCATGTCAATATACCTATCAATGCACACAGCATGTGGGAACCTTTGCCATGAAACAGACTAATCAGGTAAGAACAGTGTTATGCTGTTACTGTGGTATCGACCAGTATCTTACTGGGATGCAGTAGGATGGGTGTTGTACCTGTATTTCTTCTTAGGCCGCTGGAGGTTCCAATTGAGTGTTGTGCTCAGGTTCTGACTGTTTAAGAAAGGTGGAGACAAACTGCAGAGAATTGGGAATGCTTTAAAAACACAAACAGCTTTAAAAATATGATCCCTGGTAGGACAGGGAAGGGATGTCATCAGCTAAGGGGAACTCTCCATGTTTGTCAGTAGGTTTAATCTGAATCTGGATGGAGTCACAGGAGGAGGAAGAGCTGGAGCAGGAAGGAGGCCTCAGGCTGGAAGGGGCTTGAGGAAGTCATAGTGCTGGGGGGTCTTGAGGAGGTCGTAGGGATGGGTCAGACAGACCCTGTTGGGGCAGTCCAGCATGTCCAGCCCTGCCTCAGCGGGCAGCACAAGGTGCATCATCTCTCCAGCAGACAGTCTGTGATTCAGCGACACCTCACAGCCAGAACCTGCCAGAGTATTTTAAAAAGCTGAGACTCATGTGGAAGGGGAACCATCTGGTGCTGTTGGAGTATGTGTTAAACCCAGGGTTTGGAAAGAGATGGATATAGATGGTCCCGTCTCCCTACAGGAACAACTTTCCATCCCTGGGAGCACAGAGCTGTGCCAGGTACGGTGGAAAGGAGCCTGTGAGAGTTCTGACCTGGTTCCCTGCCCAGAGCCAGGTACCTGTGCCTGAGGTACCCCTGAGAGGTCGGCTCTGACAGCCTGGTCCCCGCAGCCAGACCTGTCTGGTGTTCAGTATTTGGAAGACATTCCCTTGTAATTGCTTCCTGCAGAATTCCTCCTTGTGGCTGCAGCGCGGCTGCTCCGGGAGACGGGACGGCAGATGCCGTGCGTGCGGGTCACATCCAGTCTGGCAGTTCCCGTGTTCCCGTGACCTTGGCACAGATGGCAGAGCTGCAGCTCGGGCGGGTTGGCAGGCGCCTTCTGCTCAGCCCCAGGCACAGGAGCCCGTTGTCTTGGGAGGGAGGGGAGCGGGATGTGTCCATTGTGTGCCCACCGGACATGGCCATGGCACGGGAGTGGTGGCTCTGAGCCACAGCTCTGGGCGTTTGGCAGCGGGTTCTGGGGAGGGAACTGCCGGCGTAGGGCTGGTGCTGACAGCTGACAACACCGGAGGGAAGAGCACGAGGTGAAGCCCCAGGAGAGGCTCTGGGTGGGACCTCTGCTCCTGCATGCCCTGATGGGGTCTGTGGTACTGACAGGGATGGGAGGGGAATGGTGGGGTCTGTGGGCTTAGGGGAGGAGGGAGAAGGAAGGGACTTGGCCGAGGCACTGGCTGTGCAGTAGGGAGGGGAAGAGCTCTAGGTGGGGTTTGGCTGTGTCCAAGGCTTGGGTGCATCCAGGAAACCGGAGAGGTAGGATGAGGGCTGCTGTGGAGGAGGATGAGGGCTCAAAGAGAAGGCACAGTCCAAGAAGGTGATGGGAATTTGGAAGAGCCAAGGCAGTGGAGTCAAAGTCTCCTTTGTAAGTAGGGGGAAAGGGAGGTGCTTCATGTTAAGATGTTCCCTAGAGAGGCCTGGAGAAGCAGGAGAAGACCTGGGCTGGTTCAGCAGACAGGGCTTTCAGTAAGGTAAAAATAGTTTAAGGGGGAGTCAGGCATCTTTTTTTTTTTCTCCCCAGAGGGAGCACAGATCATACTTGCAATGTGAAGGAGCAAAACCAGGGAGAGGGAAAAGGTGTGGAGGAAAAAGGAGGAGGGGGAAGAGGAGAAGGAGGAGGAGGAGTGCCCTGGGGTGATGCTGGAGACAGGGACTGCAGGCAGCAATGGGGGGTGCTGGGGAGGAGGTGGAGGAGGTACCACAGTCAGGACTCCAATGGCCGAGGAGGGTCAGTGCTTAGTGATGGTGGGTTTGGTCAAAGGAAATGACTGCCCTGGAACTAGACCGGAGTGAAGCTCTGGCTGAGGTGGTCACACTTAACCTGGTGCCCTCTGCCTCTGCCTCGGGTGGGCTCTGGAAGTCGGTGCTCCTGGGCGTCTGTGCTCCATGGTGTGGGTGCTCCGGGCTGCCCGGCCCCCTGCAGTCCATGCCGACGGTTTTCACGTGTCCCTGAGCACAGGGCGGCTCTTGGGCATCGCGCAGCTGCCGGGGGGTTCGCTGCCCCATCACGGCTTTGGGAAAGGTGAGAAGGCAGCAGGAAGCTGGATCTGGTGCAGGGCCGGTGCGGCCGGGGCCGGGGGTCTGGGCGNGGCCGGGGAGGGCAGCGGGGATGCCGCAAGGGGCGGGTCGATCCGGGGCCGCCGAAGGGGTGCACCGTGCGATCACGGTGCCGCTGCCGGAGCCGGTCCCGCCGGGATCGCGGTGTCACTGGCGGTGTCGCTGCCGGTGTCGCTGCCGGTGTCGCTGCCGGTGTCGCCGCCCCCGTCCCCGGTCCCCGCAGCTCCGCCACCTCCGGTGTCCCCGTCCCCGTCCCCGCCACCG